>CM050172.1:8565007-8741337 GCA_027410445.1 Discoglossus pictus | reverse complement strand
CACCATTTCTTATTTGTAACCCTTTGTGTTCTGTATTATCAGATAGTCTCTGATACATTGATATCATCATATGCAGTCATTGAGTATATATCGACTTGTTCTGTGTCTGCATGCCAACTCTCATTTAGCCATTGATCATCTATATAAATCACAGGTAAGTCATATCCTTAAGATAACCACTACTGATGGATTGGATGTGATACATGTAATTGAAGCTTCTAAGCAACTATTACTAACAGCTTTAACAGGGCATGTCTGCCAGGTTGGTATATGTTACTGATTATCTCAGTCATTGAATATACCTGGCCAAATAAGCCAACCTAAATAATGTGTCTCTGTCACTGAATCCAACCGACTAAGGGCCTCATTCAATTGCTACTTTTTTGAGATCTGGACCCGCAAGTGGTGAGAGCAAGTTACTTAGCTATTCAATTGTCTCCTAATTGAGGGCCCCTTTGGCCCTGCAGAGGTCCTTAAAGGACCCTAGAAGTCAATAAAGGTCCTTAAAAGTCCTATTGCCTTCAGTCAATCTGAATGGGATACACCCCCATGAGGCGCATCCCATTGTGATTGGCTCCAAGCATCTGCATCTTCTGATTAGCTGATGTAACTGTCAATCAGGGTTAGTGGTATAATATAAACTTTATTTTATTTCTAGGTGTGGGTTTTGGTTTGAATGTGATGGGGATGTGTTTTGGATGATAGTTTTTTTATTTTATGTGAGTATTTTTTTTGTAAGTAGTGGGGTGTTTATATTTTCTGTAATGGTGTTTTTGTATTTTATGTAATGTTCTATTTTTTTCTGTAATATTCTTTTTTTTTTAATTTCTGTAATCTATGTTTTTTTATTTTTTGTATTTGATGGGGGTTTATTGTTTTTGTAATTAGTGGGGTGTTGGATGGTTTAATAGGGGGTTAGGTAGGTAGTGTAGGGGTTAAAAGGGTTGGGGTAGAAATGGTAATAGGATAGGGAGGAGGGGTTTTATTGGTTAGAGGGGGTTCACTAGTTAGAATGTGGTTCATTAGTTGAAGGGGTGTTCATTAGTTAGAGGGGGGTTGGTTTAGATTTATTGGTTTATTGGGGCGCTAATAGTGTAGTGTGGGGAAGTGTAGAGAGTTCCTGGGGAACCCTCATGGCATTTATGGGGTTATTGTTATTGTTATTATTGTCACATACGGGTCTTTATAGACCCTTATGGGAATGATGGGGTTAAATAGAGGCTTATGGGGGTCTGTATAGACACCCACAAGAAATGGGGTTCGGTGCTACTTTAAGTACCCCAGCTGCTGGGATTGCAAATTGGTGTGCCAGGGCACTTTTAGGACCTGCAGCGGGACATTTGATTTTTTTTAATGCAGAGGGGGTCCAGATTGGGAACCCCACTGCAAGGGTTAATGTGGGGACCCTTAATATATATATATATATATACTTAATATGTATATATATATATATATATATATATATATATATATATATACAGGGAGTGCAGAATTATTAGGCAAGTTGTATTTTTAAGGATTAATTTTATTATTGAACAACAACCATGTTCTCAATGAACCCAAAAAACTCATTAATATCAAAGCTGAATATTTTTGGAAGTAGTTTTTAGTTTGTTTTTAGTTTTAGCTATTTTATGGGGATATCTGTGTGTGCAGGTGACTATTACTGTGCATAATTATTAGGCAACTTAACAAAAAACAAATATATACCCATTTCAATTATTTATTTTTACCAGTGAAACCAATATAACATCTCAACATTCACAAATATACATTTCTGACATTCAAAAACAAAACAAAAACAAATCAGTGACCAATATAGCCACCTTTCTTTGCAAGGACACTCAAAAGCCTGCCATCCATGGATTCTGTCAGTGTTTTGATCTTTTCACCATCAACATTGCGTGCAGCAGCAACCACAGCCTCCTAGACACTGTTCAGAGAGGTGTACTGTTTTCCCTCCTTGTAAATCTCACATTTGATGATGGACCACAGGTTCTCAATGGGGTTCAGATCAGGTGAACAAGGAGGCCATGTCATTAGAATTTATTCTTTTATACCCTTTCTTGCCAGCCACGCTGTGGAGTACTTGGACGCGTGTGATGGAGCATTGTCCTGCATGAAAATCATGTTTTTCTTGAAGGATGCAGGCTTCTTCCTGTACCACTGCTTGAAGAAGGTGCCTTCCAAGAACTGGCAGTAGGACTGGGAGTTGAGCTTGACTCCATCCTTACCCGAAAAGGCCCCACAAGCTTATCTTTGATGATACCAGCCCAAACCAGTACTCCACCTCCACCTTGCTGCCGTCTGAGTCGGACTGGAGCTCTCTGCCCTTTACCAATCCAGCCACGGGCCCATCCATCTGGCCCATCAAGACTCACTCTCATTTCATCAGTCCATAAAACCTTAGAAAAATCAGTCTTGAGATATTTCTTGGCCCAGTCTTGACGTTTCAGCTTGTGTGTCTTGTTCAGTGGTGGTCGTCTTTCAGCCTTTCTTACCTTGGCCATGTCTCTGAGTATTGCACACCTTGTGCTTTTGGGGACTCCAGTGATGTTGCAGCTCTGAAATATGGCCAAACTGGTGGCAAGTGGCATCGTGGCAGCTGCACGCTTGACTTTTCTCAGTTCATGGGCAGTTATTTTGCGCCTTGGTTTTTCCACACGCTTCTTGCGACCCTGTTGACTATTTTGAATGAAACGCTTGATTGTTCGATGATCACGCTTCAGAAGCTTTGCAATTTTAAGAGTGCTGCATCCCTCTGCAAGATATCTCACTATTTTTGACTTTTCTGAGCCTGTCAAGTCCTTCTTTTGACCCATTTTGCCAAAGGAAAGGAAGTTGCCTAATAATTATGCACACCTGATATAGGGTGTTGATGTCATTAGACCACACCCCTTCTCATTACAGAGATGCACATCACCTAATATGCTTAATTGGTAGTAGGCTTTCGAGCCTATACAGCTTGGAGTAAGACAACATGCATAAAGAGGATGATGTGGTCAAAATACTCATTTGCCTAATAATTCTGCACTCCCTGTATATATATATATATATGTGTGTGTGTGTATATTAGTGCTACATTTGCTATAGTAAAGTGAAAATCCATGTCCAATTAATATTATCAAGATCAAAAAAAAAATGTTAAGGCTGAGAACTGTTTACTATTAACTGTTGCAAGAAACAGACATAAATAAAGTATTAAAATAATATATGTTACTGAATATTAATCAACATATTGTGTGATCCTTCACAATTCCTATCTACAATGGTGTAGAGCCAAATTCCAGTGTGTATTCTCAATACATCACCACAGACCTAATTCAATATAGACCTGCAGCAGTATATAAAAGTGAGGCCACATTATCATGATCAGCTTCAAATGAAGTCACTTTCTTATTCATAAGAGTATTCATAAAATGATCTACTTCCTGATTCACAAAGATAAGCTTCTAACAACAGCAATCTTCTATGCAATAACATACTATCTCTCAGCCAATGCTTGCCCTGTATCGCAAATGACTCTGAGTAATGCTACTTTACAAACAAAATATAGTTTATAAAATATTCTAGTGACTTGCCCGTCAAAAATGACGGCAATTAAAAGTAAAGACTGGCAATGATGTTTGCCACACAATGGGCGCCTCTCCCCTTCTTCTTTATTGGCCTCCCCCCCTCCAACTCTCCCACCATCTACTTTACTGGCCTCGCTACAAGCGCCTTTGGAGCTAATTGCGAGTCTCTCCCCCTGTCTACTTCCTCACTTGTGTCTTATTTCCGCCCTTCTCTCCCCCCCTGGTGTCTTCTTTGCCCCTCCTCTCCCTCCCTTGTGTCTCCATCTTCCACCCTGTGTTTTCCCCCTCTCCCTCCCGTGGCTCTAATCCCCTCCACTGTGTCTCTTTCCCTCCTGTGTCTCTTTCCCCCTTCTCTCTCCCATGCATCTCTTTCCTCCTCCCCTGTGTCTCTTTCCCCGTCTCCTGTGCCTCTTTCCCCCTCCCCTGTGTCTCTTCCCCCTCCCTCCCCTGTGTCTGTTCCCCCCACCTTGTGTCCCCCCATTTCCCTCCCCTGTGTATCTTCCCCCCTCCTCTCCCTCCCTTGTGTCTCTTCCCCCTCCTTTCATTCCCCTGTGTTTCTTCCCTCCCTCCTCTCCCTCCCCTGTGTCTCTTTCCCTCCTGTGTCTGTTCCCCACCTCTCCCTCCCGTGTCTCTTTCCACCTCCCCTGTGTCTAGTCCCCCATGTCTCTTCCCCCATTCTTCCCCCTTTGTCTCTTTACCCCTTTCCCCTTGTCTCTTGCCCCCATTCTACCCTCTGTGCCTCTTCCCCCCTCCTCCCCCCTGTGTGTCTTTCCTCTCCTCCCCATGTCTCTTTCCCCACTCCCCAATGTCTCTTTCCCCCCTCCTGTGTTTCTTTCCCCCTGTGTCTCTTGCCCCCCTCGCCTGTGTCTCTTTCCCCCCTCCCCCTCTCTGTCTGTCCCACCCTCCCTCTGTGTCTCTTCCCCCTTCCCTTACGCGATGCTCATGCGCAATGCCCAGTTACTTTGCGCATGAGGGGCTAAGGATTTGCTTTGCACATGGATGGCTTTCTCTGCCCCTTGCGCATGTGCGGCTTTCACAGCGCTTTGCACATGCGCACAATCCGATTTTCGATCGGATCGTTGTCAAACTGTGATTTGTCGCAAAGTGTGACGACAAATCACAGTTTGACAATTATAATATGTGATAACACATTGATGATAAATGTTCATATTGTGTCTAGTACTGGTATTGTAATAATTTAAACAATCATATCAATTCATACAAGTACAAGGATACATATAATATAATGAAAAATATATATCACCTGCATTTATACACAAATAAAAAGTGATTAAAACGTGCCTTGTGATGAAATGTATCATTAGATTAAACAAATGTGTCTATTATTTTATAATTTCTTATAAAAAAATATGTGAAATCTGTCTAAAAATAATTAAATAAAATATATATTATTACATGTAATATCTTGTTTGTTATGGTTTTATAATGTGATTGTTAGTGAATAAATATATAAAGTATTTCATGTAAATAATTTATGTGTTAAAATGTGTTTAAAAGTTTATATTTAGTGGGAAGTATATATTGAATCAGAGAATGAGCAATCTCAGAAAATCTATTCAATGATCCTTAGGGTTTAATAGATTTAATGTTAAGTTAGTATCATAGGCCTAGATAGTTGAATAAGGTGCTTGCTAATGTCTTATTGGAAGATAAACACTGAATTGACCCTAAACTTAATTTGATGAGTGCAATTTTCTCTGAAGCACAGTAGATCTTCAAGGTCACATAATCTGACTGTATAGCATCCTTGTTATTTGTCATTTTCTACATATATCATGATCAGATCTTCATGAGTGGTAATTTAGCACAGTAATATGAGTCTTACACTATAAGACTAACATTTTATATTTATTTAAATTATTGGATAAAAGTCAATATCAGCATCCTTGTAAGGTAAGAAGATAGATAAATCTGTTGGGTTTCCTTTACATTTTTCTATACTAGAGATATTAGGGTTTCCATTAGACACTGTTAGGAGAAGGAGAGGTAGTGGGCGGGATTAGGTACATGGGATGTTAGGGTTAGCTGCTTACGGCCTAATGGACCCATTGTATCTCCAGGTCAGACTGCCAGGCTGCCGAGAGTGCCTGGCACTAGGAGAAGCAGTGGAGAATCACCACTTGTCTCAAGGTAGGCATGTGGCATGCACATACAGGAGATGTAGCCTGGTGCCTTACTGTAGTTTGGACAGACAACACAGCAGGAGTCATGAGTCACTGTCCCCCTCTAGGAGGGGCTAGTATGAGGTGGTGAGGCAAGGACATTCGCAGTTGCTGACACCACAATCAAGGATACATTTTTCTTCAGAGTCGCTTTCTCCACAACTGATTAGTGAGGGCAGAGACAGGTTAGGGTCAGGGTCACCGGGTGACAGGGGGCTGGCTAGCTTTTCATCGATGCCATATTCACGGAAAGGTTCAAGGGGAGAGGGTGCTCACAAAAGGGTGGATTGGGGCAGGGAAACTTGTCCTTCTTATTCCAGACCCCAGCCCATAGCGGGGACGGAAGTGCCCCAACTCAGGACACATCTCCTGGTGACCAGGATATCGAGACGTTGCAGTCTGGGGTTGGTTTGATTGGGGCAGCCGCTGACGGTTCATCATCGTTGGGCCTACAGGTGTGCAACCGCATATACAAAAAAACACTTCCATGCAAGATTTTCTAAAAGGGTTGAAAGGGTTTTTGTCCAGTTTAAAGGGGCAGAGTAGTGAGACAGGGGTGGCAAGAGCTTGAGTGGGGCAGCTGCTGAGGTGGCAGCTTACAACACAAGTGGGGAACAGGAGGCTGACACCTCGGGTTGCATTTCAGCAGTAGCCCCAGCCATTAGAGTTGCTGATGCGGCACTCAAGAAGCCTCCTTTATGTTCAATTGGTCTATTCTACAGGGGAGCACGTCCTGCTGGAAGTGAAAGAAAAAATTTGGAGGAGAGAATTCATAGAAATTTTAAGTTTGCTCCCGTTGAACCAGTTTATAGAAGTAAAGCATGATGATAAGAAGGATGAGGTTAAGAAAGAGGAGCGCAAGCAGAGGTATAGGAAAATACCAAAAACATTCACAAATTGGCTACAAGTGTACGTTATTCTAGCAAGTACTGTAGGGGAGAAACTTCCGAAATGCTTTTCTGCGTTGTCCATGTGGTCTTCAATTGTGATACCTTGGGTGCGGTGCAGGCAATTAATACTGCCTCAGCCTCATCGTTGCCCATGGTTAAATTGTTAAGGAAGTTGGTATTGAAGTGTCCTCAGTTTAACCTATTTTACAGAGCAGTGCATATACCTGGGGTTAAAAATATCATTGCTTATGCTCTCACTTCGGTGGCAGAGATTCCGGGAGGTGGCTGGGATTTAGGCTGCCAGGTATAGAACCTTTGTTATGTAATTATTTGGCCCCAATCTACCTGGAAATATTATGAAAAGGTGTGGAAGGAATGGGTTGCTTTTCAGAAGTTGGTATTAGACGGTGTGGAGATCTGCTTCTTCTACGGGCTTGATATGGCTATTGTGGCCAAACCTACCCAGCAGAGCTCCCAGATTATTTTTATCCCTTCACCAAGACAGCTGATGACTCTTAAATTAGATATAGTATTTAAGAATATGAATGCAGTCTCAGCATTATAAAAACATCAGGAACTGCTTTTCTTGTTGCTGGGAACCATAACAGGTTCAATAGATGTACCTTCAAACATGAGCTGACAATGCTCTGCAACAGTCTGTGTATCTTCTGGACTGTATAAATTACCACCGACAATGCCTCATCTGCAAGGCCTCACAACATCCACTTCAGCCACATCATTACATCTCTTTCCATGTAAATTAACTCTCAACTGCCTAGCTCTTAATGAACCAAACATGCAGCACACATAATCAGACGTCACAAGTCAATCACACATAACATACAGTAATTAGTATAACATAACATACAGTAATAAACTTAATATAACATTAAGTGACTATAAATAGACCACACCACTGGATCACATGAGTCCCAAAAGACTGGTGGTCAGGAGGATCATGACAGACGGGGAGCCTGGAGGAGAGGCGGGGAAAGTGCTATTGTTTTTCATATTGCAAAAACATTCACTAGGTACATCTCACACAGCCCTTACTAGAGATTTGACGGCGTTAGCCTTTTTCTTTAAGTGGGGAGGATTTTATTATTATTATTATTATTATTATTATTATTATTATTATCTTTATTTATATCGCGCCTACATATTCCGTAGCGCTGTACAGGGCTTGAGTACATAGCAGAAAACAAATTAAACACCTTGTAAAGAATGGAGGGCCCTGTTTTTGAGCATAAAATCAAATGTACATAGAGCTTGTTTCCAAGGCCTGACACAAGATTGAAAACTCGCAAACTTACAATCTTAGGACCTCATTCTATTAGCGGCCGCAGCCATTGCGGGGCCCCAAGGACCGGTCGCAAGCTATTCTGCTATTCTATTCCCTTACGGCCGGAGGCTCCGGCAGGCTTGCGGCCGGTGCCTTGCTATCTCTTGCGGCCGCTCGCGCCGGAGGAAAGCCTTTGATCTAAAACGGCCGCAAGAGATTTGCAATTCAATTGCTCCGGGAAACCTCTCTGCAAGGCTAAAAGCGAGCCGCAGCTTACTTGCAGGAAAGAGGTCCCGCTAGCACCAATTAAGCACATAAAATAGCTCAAATAAAGCCATCCTGCACTTTGAGAAGACTATAAAGGGATTTTAGTTGTTAGAAAAAATAGCACATAATTATCCTTTACTCAAATCCGTAAAATATTTAATTTTTAATATCCGTAAAATATCCATGTAAAAAGTCCAGAGTGCTTGGAGCACCTCAGACACACCCACGCCGCAGCCGGAAAATAAACAGTTAATTTGAACTCGGGTTTGGGCAGATGTGCAATCTTGAGAGTGGGTTCCTTTTAATCCTCATGTCCCCCAATATGATCCCTAGCATTTACAGAGCTGTACAGTGCAGGCTTGAATTTATTTTTCAGTTTTTATATTTCACAGATAACGGCCAATTCCAAGATATGCGGCCGGCCGTAAAAGGAGATCCTTGCGGGGCCGTATAATAGAATCGCGAGTTAACTGAACCCCCGCAAGGAATCGCAGCCTTACGGCCGATTTACGGCCGATAATAGAATGAGGCCCTAAGGGTTTAGGTGTGATACAAGAGGGTGACAAATACAATTGAAAGCAATTGGTTCAGTAAAGTGGAGGGGTCTGTGTGTTGTACTGTAGATTGTGGGTGTGAGTGTTATTAAGCTGTGGAATGTTCAGTTGTACATGTTAAGGCTGAAGATGATAAGATTTTTTAAACAGGTGTGTTTTTAATAATTTCTTAAAGGTTTTGAGGCAGGAAGATAATCTAATGGAGCGGGGCAAGGAGTTCCAAATGGATGGGGAAGCACGAGAAAAGTCTTGAAGACGGGAGTGAGAGGAGGTGATGAGAGAGGAGGAAAGAAGAAGGTCGTTAGCAGAACGAAGGGGCCGGTTGGGAGAGTATTTTGAAACAAGAGCAGAGATATAAGGGGGTGCACTGTTGTTGAGGGCTTTATGTGTTAGGGTCATGATTTTAAATTTGATTCGGGAAGCTATGGGAAGCCAGTGGAGTGATTGACAGAGAGGGGCTGCAGACACTGATCGTTTGGTATTGAAGATGAGTCTAGCGGAGGCGTTCATTATGGATTGGAGGGGAGACAGACGAGAAATGGGGAGGCCAGCAAGGAGGGAATTGCAGTAGTCGAGTCGAGAGATGATGAGAGAGTGAATTAGAATTTTAGCTGTGTCTTCTGTAAGATAATGACGAATTTTGGAGATGTTTTTTAGGTGAAACTGACATGATTTTGTTATTGCTTGGATGTGAGGAATAAAAGAGAGGGCGGGATCCAGTAGAACCCCAAGACAACGGGCCTGGGAGGTAGGGGCGATGATGGTGTTGTCAACAGTGAGAGATATTTGAGGTGTGGAAGCTGTAGTAGAGGGTGGAAAGATTAGAAGTTCAGTTTTAGACATGTTGAGTTTGAGTTGACGGGTGGACATCCAGGAGGATATGCTAGAGAGGCAGTTGGAAACTTGAGCTAAAAGAGAGGGGGATAGATCGGGTGCAGAGAGGTAGATTTGAGTATCATCTGCATAGAGATGATACTGAAATCCAAAGGATTTTATAAGGGTGCCAAGGGAGGAGGTGTAGATGGAGAAGAGGAGGGGGCCTAGGACAGAACCTTGGGGAACGCCAACAGACAGAGGGAGAGGTGAAGAAGAGGTGCCAGAGAAGGAGACACTAAATGTACGATCTTTAAGATAGGATGTGAACCATGAAAGAGCTGTGTCCTGGATGCCAAAAGAGCGGAGCGTTTGGATTAGAAGAGGGTGGTCAACTGTATCGAAGGCAGCAGAGAGATCCAGGAGAATTAGAATAGAGTAGTGACCCTTTGATTTGGCGGTTAGCAAGTCATTAGTGACTTTTGTAAGGGCTGTTTCTGTAGAGTGTTGGGACCGGAAGCCAGATTGGAAGGGGTCAAGTAGGGAATTGGAGGAAATAAATTGAGTGAGGCGATTGTAAACAAGCCGCTCAAGGAGTTTAGACGCAAGGGGAAGTAGTGAGATAGGGCGATAGTTGGAGGCAGAAGCTGGGTCAGAAGAGGGCTTCTTGAGAATGGGTGTAACTGTGGCATGTTTTAAGGAGGATGGAAACTTGCCAGTGTTTAGGGAGAGGTTGAATAGATGTGTGAGAGCTGGGATAAGTGTGGTGGATAGGGGAGGGATTAGCTGTGATGGAATAGGATCATGAGGACATGTGGTAAGGTGAGAGGTTGATAGTAAAGTAGATACTTCATCCTCGGTTACAGGGTCAAAGGAGTCCATAGTGGAGGTGGGATTGGGGAAGGGTAAGGGCTGGGTGTTGTCGGTTTGGGGAGAGGGTGGTGGGGTAGGGCCAAGCTGGGAGGAGAGCTCATTTCGGATGGTATCGATTTTATTTTTAAAATGGCTGGCAAAGTCATCAGCAGTGAGAGAGGAAGGGGCAGGAGGTGGGGGTGGGCGGAGGAGGGTGTTGAATGTAGCAAATAAACGTTTAGGGTTGAAGGACAGGTTTGATATTAGTGATGAGAAGTAGTGTTGTTTGGCAAGATTGAGGGCAGAGAAGTAGGAGCGCAAGGTAAACTTGTAGTGGAGAAAGTCTGCTGAAGTGCGAGATTTCCTCCATAATCGTTCTGCAGTGCGTGAGCATCTTTGTAGATAGCGTGTTTGTGTGGTGTGCCATGGTTGTGGGTGAGAGCGAGGGCGTTTGCTTGTGATTATGGGGGCAAGAGAGTCAAGGGTGGAGGTTAGCGTAGTGTTGTATTGTGAAGTGGCAACGTCAGGGCAGGCAAGGGTGGTGAGGGGGCTGAGAAGGGGTGTTAATACATTTGAAAATTGTTGTGGGTTGACTGCTTGCAGGTTTCTGCGTGTTCTGATGGCAGGATTTGAAGAAGGGCGGTGAGCGGTAGATGAGGTGAGGTTGCAAGTTAGCAGGTGGTGGTCAGATAGGGGAAGTGAGGAGATGTCAAGGTAGGAGATAGTGCAGAGATTAGTAAAAATAAGGTCAATAGAGTGTCCACCACTGTGAGTTGCGGAATCTGTCCATTGTGAGAGGCCAAGGGAAGAGGTGAGTGCAAGTAATTTTGCAGTTGTTGGGGAGGTGGGTGTGTCAGTGGCTATGTTGAAATCGCCAAGAATGAGTGAAGGTATATTGGAGGAGAGAAAGCGAGGGAGCCAGGCGGCAAAGTTGTCCAGAAATTGAGAGGGTGATCCAGGCGGGCGATAGATCACAGCTACTCGCAGAGGGATGGGAGAGAAGATGCGGATAGTGTGGACTTCAAAAGATGAGAATTGAAGGGAGGAACAGGGGGTATGCAGCGAAAAGTGCAGCGAGAGGTTAGCAGTATGCCCACACCTCCACCTTGTTTGTTCTCAGGTCTAGGAGTGTGGCTGAAGTGTAGACCACCATAAGAGAGTGCAGCAGGGGAGGCAGAGTCAGATGGAGTGAGCCAGGTTTCCGTGATAGCCAGTAAATTGAGGGAGTTGGAAATGAAGAGATCATGAATGAAGGTAAGTTTATTGCAAACAGACCTTGCATTCCAGAGGGCACAGGAGAAGGGCAAAGTAGATGGTTTGTGACAAGTGATGGGTATTAGATTATGGGTGTTTTGGGCATTTGCTGCCCTGGGGACTCTGCGTGGCTGACAGCAGGTGGGAATGAGTGATGGGCCTGGGTTAGGGGATATATCCCCACAAGCCATCAGAAGAAGGAGAGAGAGTAAAAGGAGATGGGAATAGGACTTACAGGAGCATTTCCGCTTTTCACCTTTAGGGGGGGGGATGAGATAGTGACTGGAGGAAGGAGAAGAGCTCATGGGAGCAGAGAAGAGGAGATGAAAGCAGGGAAGGTGAGATAGTTATATTATTGGAGACATGATGTGTAGAGACAGTATAAGAGAGTCTGAGAAAGAGGCAGGAGGTTATAATAAGGAAGGTGGTGTGAGGAAACATAGTGGCACTGTGTAAGCAAGTATTCTTGTAGGGAGTGGTTAGAGGTGATAATCAGATGTCACTGATTAACCATGTGCAGGTAATTAGTATGCCTCAATATATTAAGTGTAAACAAGGGTGGGTGGGAGGGGGCTGCATTCAGGTGGACATCTATGTGTTATGTTGCTTTGCAGTATGCTTTTAAAAGTATCTTAGACTGCATTCAGGTGGACATCTATGTGTTATGTTGCTTTGCAGTATGCTTTTAAAAGTATCTATAAGGAAAAAGCAAGAGATATTTTAGGGGGAGGAGATTATGGAGCTATAAAATGGATCAGTGAACACAGAGCATTTCAGGTTTACAGATAAGCAAAAAATATCATCAATAGCAGAAAAATCTAACAGTAAAAAGTATTTTACAAAAGTACTTCTAATTCGCCAAGTCCTTAGGGGCGTTCGCAAAGGGGGTGTTTCTGAAGGTTAGAGATACAAGAAGGCCAGTGTTGTATCAATTACTGCAACAATTAATGGGTCCCCTATGAATCTTATGCCATTCAGTTTACAAAATGTTTTTATTTAAAACTATCTTTTCATTTGCATTTTTTGGGGCATTTAGAATAGGGGAATTGGTAGCAAAGTCAAAAGGTGTAGTGGATGGGTTACTATAGGCAGATATTGCAATAAATGATTCCTGTGTGTCAATACTGTTGCCCAGATCTAAGACACACCAGTACGGCAGAGGTAAGGTTATTCTTTAATATCCTATCACAGGTCCTTGCTGCCCTTTCAGTTCTGCAAGGTAATATCTGAATTGTCGTCCGGTGGGTGGGGGTGTATTTTTTACTCATAGTGATGGGTTTAGCCTGTCTAGGTTACAATTCCAAGTAGTCTTTAAGTCCTGTATTGCTGCCCTTGGTCTAGATCCTGTCCAGTTTGGGACCCATTCGTTTAGAATCGGCGCTGCATCTGAGGCAGCATAGATGTGGCTCACTGATAGCATGGTTCAGAATATTGGCAGATGGGAATCAAATGCTTTTTGATCTTATGTTTGCCCTCATCTTTTGGTTTGATGTGTATTTTCTTTCTTTTAGGAAATCCGGCTGTGGATTATCGGGCATTCGTTCATTTACTGGGCCAGAGGAGGGGCAGCAATACAGAATAGAGGCTCACAGATGGGTTTCCATGGTCACGAGTTAAATATAAGATGGCTGGGGGTTAGGGGTATAAGGTGGGATCAGTTGTTGCAGCATTTAGTGTGGTATGCCTGTAGTTTTGGCCCTCCACAGGGGATAGTGATGCATTTGGGGGGTGACAATTTGGGTTCGGTTACCATGAAGTTTTGATTAGGGGAATGAAAAGGGATGTATTGCATTTGAAAGAATTGTATCCAGTGCTAGTAATAATCTGGTTGGACTTTGCCCCAAGGGTTTAGTGGAGGGTGGCCATGGATCCAGTGAATTTAGATAAAGCCTGGTCCAAAGTAAACAAGATTGTGTCATCGTTTATACAGCGCTTGGGGGGGTGGGTTAGGATTTGGCATAGGCATTTGGAAACTCCAGAGGCCCCCACTTAACATTTAAACTATGGTGTGCACCTTAATGAAGTTGGCCTTCAGCTGTTTAACTATACATTGAAGGTTGGTATTCGGCGGGGCTCAGCATTTTTGTTTAGCGGAGCTAGCCGTTTGGGTAGCTTGTGGCGGGGGTGATTGCTCGCTATTGGGTGGACCCTATTTATTTGGTCATGGTCTTTAGCCATGGTTGGTTCGGAGGCCTCCTGGGCATGGGGTCCCTGGAGGCCTCAGGTTATGCTGGGCTATATTATTAGTCGAGCAATCACCGCTGTTTATGATTCTGTAAAGCATTCAATAAAGCTATAGCCTGTTTAATCCTATACTCATTGTGATTTCATTCATTGGGTTCAAGGGGTTTTCATGGTTTATTAACGTACTTGGTCACTCATGCTCAGGTCAACTATGTACAAGTATGTCACCAATGTTTTATCGCCTACAGTATATAATAGAGGTTTGAATAGTTAAAACTTTCCTAAGTTCTGGGTTTCCAGTGAGATAATGCCAGTGTTTGTTTAGGATACATCTGTTTCCAATCACTACCGTACAACATTATACAGTGAATCAAGGTATTGTGTTTGTTCTCTTTAGATCTATATAGAGATTCTGTGGATTCTGATTGTAGTGATTTTTTATACGTTAACTTTAATTCCTTTTTTTGGTTATCCACTTGCCTTAAAATGTTCTGTCAGCTTATCAGCTTGGGTCTAGCCTCTCTCCAGCCAAAAAGAGGTTGGCATAATTGGGTGCACAAGCAGTACCCGTACATAATTACATAGTAATTGAGGTTGAAAAAAAACTTTTATTCCATCAATTTAACCTTTTAAGATCTTCTCTGATCTGCAATATGTGGATTAGTTTTTAGTTAATTGAATACAGAGGGAGGCAAACAGAAAAAAAACAAGTGAAACTTTGAAAATTGTCTCAAAAGGGAAAATAAATAATTTCTTCCTGACCCCAGATACTGGCGATCGGATTCCTCCCTGGAAAGTTATCTATTGAATCTGCTTTCACCACCTCATTTGGTAGAAAATTCCACAGTTTAACCACCCTTACTGTGAAGAACCCTTTTCTTTCTTTAAGGTGGAATCTTTTTACTTCTAACCTCAAGGGATGTCCTCTTGTCAGTTGAAAACCTCTTGGCACAAAAAGCTCCCGTGACAAATCTTTATACTGACCCTGGATGTATTTATGTAAGGTAATCATATCTCCTCTTAGACGCCTTTTTTTCTAGAGAAAATAAGTTTAATTTGGTTAGTTTTTTTTCATAACTTACAGCCTTATTAAATTGTGATTTAGCAAATCTAAAAGGCTCTATATAAGCACAGAGCATATTTTTTTACAGAAGTTTTTAATAGTAAAGACCTTGCTTATGCATAAAGTTCACTAACTAAAAACTTCTGTAAAAAAATATGCTATGTCCTTATATAGAGCCCTATTCAATTTGCTGAATCACAATTTAATAAGGCTGTTATCACCTCCATTCCCCTTATTACTACCCTGAGAAAACATTTAGGTGAATTCATGTAAGCTGGCACAAATCTCCTACCATTAGGGACATGGCGGTTTTCGGTCATTTTTCCAAAGGAAAGAAAAAAAAAACTCATTCAAGGCATCAACAAGTTTTGATGGGTTACTTGGAGATCCCATTTTTCTATCTTTATTCCATTTACCATCTGACAATTGATGATCTGATTAAATAAGCTAATCTGATTGGCTAGGTGATAGGCTCAGATAGTCACACTATTTAGAGGATTCTCATTAGTCCTGTCATCTAATATCACTATATACTGTTTTTAAAGAAGGGTTTATATACACACATGCAATTTCTTCTTTGTATTATGATCACTGTCACATATATATCACACTTCTTTAAGAGGATATTTATTATTGCCGGATTATGTGACTGCTATAATCCTTTTTATTTATATTACGCCTGATTTTGAAGTCAGAGATATCTTCATTATTCACCTACACATTTTCTATTTCATTTCTATTTCATTTTATTATTCTGTATTGTTGAGAACCATATAAGGCTTGACAAGTCACTATTTAATCGAAGAAAAGAAGGAAAGACACCCATATTACTCAATAATGACCTTCCTAGAGAGATAATAAAATAAATAGGGTCAGAAATATTTGAATCTAAATTATTTACATTTTATTGGTAACACATTAAAAACCAAAAATACTTTGTTTAAAAATATTAAAAATGTACAGTTTACACCTTTGATTTATAAATGTCTACCAATTAAATATTTGTAGAATAAATTATTACATCAGATTATATACTATACTAGCAACTTGCCCGTCAAAAAATTACTGCAATAAAATTCGACCCCGTACGACTTCATCATCATACCTTCGAGCAGTGGGACTACAAAACTCAAATGCACAATTCACAGAGCAAGACCCGTAGCACTTTGAAAAAAAATCATGAATAAAAATATGGCCCGTAAGACTTGAAATCGGGAGTTAGAAAAAAAAAATACGAGCCGCAAAAAAAAAAAGGCCGACCTGCGCACAGCAAAAAACACGAAAATAAAAACAAAAATATAAATAAAAAAGCAAGGGGGGACACCCAAGATGTCTGGAAGTCAGGTTACACCTCAATTTAAGTTTAGCCACTCGAAAATCCCCTATGTGAGAGAAATAATGGCCACCGAAAAAACGTAAACGAGGCTACACGGCCCCTAAACCCGCAAAACACCGCCAAGCACATACAACTTTTACACAACCCTGTACAAGCTAGAAAATACATTACTAGGAAGGACGCAAAATCATCCACACCCGCGTACCACATACACCATATTTTACAACACTAACTTACACAATGCGGAACTACACAGCTACACAAACTGCTTCCCCTCACGCACGCAGCCTATTTACACTACACGCTGCACACATTGCTGACACACCTCAGCTCAAAAACACTGCAAACCTACATTGTATGCTGCAGGAACATCAAAACAGATTGTTAGCTCTTCAGCACATTGCTTGCTGCATATATTAATTCCAAATAGGTAAATTATATTAATTTATCAGTTCAGTAATTAATTATAATTACAAAAATACATATACAGAAAAAATTACAAAACACCACACGACAGTATCACAATAAATGCCAAAGCCGTTCACTGCACGCCTCACAAGGAGCTCCAAGTGTGCTCAGAGGAGCAACACTACACCAGGGGAGAGCCTCGCAATGAGTGCCAAAAGGCACTAAGCATAGACCTTGCAATCAGCACCAAAGGAGCTATGTGAAACTAAAATACTCCAACCCAGAGGTTCGCAATGAGCGCCAAAGGTACTCACACAACCAAAACACTTACTTTGTGTGCCAAACAGCATTCCCTGACTTACAATTCTATTTCCGTCATTTTTTTGACTGGCAAGTCACTTGTATTATTAGAATATTGATACAGTTGTAAACAAGACTGAGTCAAATATATCAACTAAACATTTGTAGTTCATATTCTATCAAGGTCCATAAGTTGAATAAATAGTTATTGGGTCATAAATATCTCTATAATTAATTCATTGGTGTAAACTAGGGTCTAGCATATAGTCTGTGTTTAAGGGATTTACAGTATCTCATAAAAGTGAGTACACCCCTAAGATTTTTGTAAATATTTTATTATATATTTTCATGTGACAACACTGAAGAAATGACCCTCTGCTACAACGTAAAGTAGTAAGTGTACAGTCTGTATAACAGGGTAAATGTGCTGTCCCCTCAAAATAACTCAACACACAGCCATTAATGTCTAAACCATTGGCAACAAAAGTGAGTACACCTCTAAGTGGAAATGTCCAAATTGGGCCCAAAGTGTCTATATTTTGTGTGGCCACCATTGTTTTCCAGCACCGCCGTAACCCTCATGGGCATGGAGATCACCAGAGCTTCACAGGTTGTCACTGGAGCCGTTTTACACTCCTCCATGATGACATCAAGGAGCTAGTGGATGTTAGAGACCTTGCACTCCCCACCTTCCATTTGAGGATGCCCCACAGATGCTCTATAGGTTTTAGGTATGGTGACAGTCCATCACCTTTACCTTCAGCTTCTTTAGCAAGGCAGTGGTCATATTGGAGGTGTGTTTGGGGTCATTACCAATACTGCCATGCTGCCCAGTCTTCAAAGGGAGGGGATCATGCTCTGCTTCAGTATGTCACAGTACTTGTTGGCATTCATGGTTCCCTCAATGAACTGTAGCTCCCCAGTGCTGGCAGCTCTCATGCAGGCCCAGACCAAACATATATTCACATATGTCTGATAACCTAAAGTTATCACATGCTGCCTCTACTCTCTTTGCATTGCTGATTATGTTCAAATTCAGGGTTTCATCACATATCACTGTTTTTGTGTATTTTGTGCCTTATGGGTTTATCTGTCATCTAGGCATTATTTAAACTACCTTTCTGCAGTATAGATTTATGCTTTTGGTGGTGGGAGTGTCATGGTCTGGGCCTGCATGATTGCTGCTGGTACTGGGGAGCTACAGTTCATTGAGGGAACCATGAATGCCAACATGTACTGTGACATACTGAAGCAGAGCATGATCCCCTCCCTTTCAGAGACTGGGCCACAGAGCAGTATTTCAACATGATAACGACCCCCAAAACGCCTTGCTAAAGGAGCTGAAAATAAAGGATGCACTGTCACCAGACCTAAACGCTATTGAGCATCTGTGGGGCATCCTCAAAGAGAAGGTGGGGAGTGCAAGGTCTCTAACATCCACCAGCTCCGTGATGTCATCATGGAGGAGTGGACGAGGACTCCAGTGGCAACCTTTGCAGCTCTGATGAACACCATGCCCATGAGGGTTAAGTTAGTACTGGAAAATAGAGGTGGACACACAAATTATTGAGACTTAGATTGTAACTCTGCAAGTTTCAATCCTGCAAGGTGCTTTAGGGAAAGCGCTATGGACACCAGATTCCAAGCTCAAAGAAAGGGCCCTCCATTCTTTGCAATGTGTTAATTTTGAATTTGTCTTTGCCTGTAACTTAACCTATGTATATCGCTACGGAATATGTTGGCGCATTACAAATAAACAATAATAATAAAAAAAACATTTGGACATTTCCACTTAGGGGTGTACTCACTTTTGTTTCCAATGATTTAAACATAAATGGCTGTGTGTTGAGTCATTTTGAGGGGACAGCACATTTACACTGTTATACAGGCCGTACACTTACTACTTTACATTGAAGCAGAGTGTCATTTCTTCAGTGTTGTCACATGAAAAGATATAATAAATTATTTACAAAAATGTAAGGGGTGTACTCACTTTTGTGAGATACTGTATATTGCATGCGTACAATAAGTGCAAATTACTTACAATGCTTGGTGTGCTTTGTGCATAAATATTTTATTTTGAAATATGTTGTATGAAGTGGGTCAGTCCCTAATCTGTCTAAAGTGAAAGGACTGGGGATCCTCCACTTTTCCCCTGTGTGTTAGTGCCGCTACCTATACTGCGCTGTGAAAAAACTATGTAAACCTGGTGAAGCTGCGGGCCTGTCACTTACCCCGTGATCTGGGCTATAAAATATATCTAACTAACTATACTATTTGACTAAATATCTGACCCAAGTTCTGGCCCGGAGAAGCATCCGCGAAACGTGCGAGTCAGCCGCCATCCAATCTGCAGTCCACCTTTGATGACGTCATCACGGAGCGTCAGACTGAACTAAAGGCCACGGGAGCTACTGGCATTTACTCATCAGATACTAACATACTGTACAAGATAAGAACTACTGAATTTATTTGTTATGCTAGGATAGACTCTGATGTTATTCAACATATACATTATTATTTATATTATGTGATATATATGAATATTATATGTACCTAGAATATTAATACATTATATCTGTATTATTTATTATTTGTGTGTCCAATTGGTTTAGGTTCAAAGGACTAATATCATCCCAATTGAGATTGTGTTATTAGTATCCTTGGGTCAGCTATTTAAGTTTTGGTGGTTAATCAAAACACTTGATCTATTTGAACTCTCAATACTAACAACTGACTATCCTCACCATATAAGATTCCCTAAAGACAAGACGTTGATCAGCCACAGCATTCCCTGCCATTTAATTGTATTATTCTAACGGTTAATTTTTGTTTTTAACAAATTGTAATAATAAAGTGTTTTTTTTTTTTTTTTACTTTTTTCGCTTGTCTATGTGCTCATTAGAAAATATTATAAGTTTACTAAGTGATGTTCTCTCTCTCAACACCGCAGGACATATACCACATGTGCAATAAGTTCCTTATTCACAACTACAAAACAAATAAGGAGGTAATTATTATTATTTTTTTAATTATACTGCCAGAAAACACTATTAAAGCGAATGCAATAAATATTTGCTAATTACCCCTGGAATTTAACTACATTATTTTTTAGTTTGCATGTGGTCCCGGGGACTACAGTAAAAGACACGTTTAATAAGACAGTCCTACAAATAGATTCAGGTACTTACAGTCCAAGGCAAAGACATATTTATAGTTAGGACTTATCTGTAAATGACGGGCACCGAGATTATCCGGGTTTGTACAAATCATGTACAGAGAGTATTACTAGTACTGTAAGATAGGGAACCAGGTACATCAGGTAATGTCTTGCACTGTATAAATAAGAAGGAGTTAATGTGTATTCTCTCTGATCAGACTGTGGGTGTAATACTGTATCCATGCAAATACTGTACATCATTACAGTACAATCTGCTCATTGCAAATCTCGGGGGATTTGGTTTCTTTTTCCAATGCTCCTGCTGTATCTATCACTCTATTTATAACATTACATGGAAAATATAGACGTTTGCAGACTCATGAAGGTGAAGATCTTACATATTTCTGACAGTTTAATACTATAGTACCATATACTGTTTGTGTTATTGTTTCTTATGTTTGCAGAGTCAGTATTTAATTAATAAAAAGATGAGCTATTTTCAGTATGGACATAGTAATATATTTATCAAGCAGGGATAAAAAGTAATGTTAAATATCCTATTTTTTTAAATTGTATCCAAACTTGATAAATATCTCCCCTAAAGTTATTGAAGTTGAGATATTTTATGTTAAATCCTTTTAATTCCACTTATCCCTGCTTATCCGCTCTTATCCCAGTTTATCCCTATTTATCACTTTATCCTAAGTCTAGATAAACATCCACAGATCAGTAAAGTCTCATATCTAAAGTGTGTTCTTGTGAAGAACTAGACTTGCTAATAGGCAAAAAATGTACAAACATTTACATAAAAAGTAATTAATTACTCAATCTATTTAGATCCATGTATTTGTTTTAACTATGAAGATGTGACAAGTTACATACTTTTTGTTTTATTTATATATTTTTTATGTTATTTTGTTATTTTGCTGTGTTTTTGTTGTTTTTCGGTGTTAACTTTGTATTTTTGCAACCTCATATTTTAGTTTTTCTAAGTCCCGCAGGTCGTATTTTTTATGGCTGTGATTGTCTATGTGTTACGCGGGTGTGGAGCTTTTTCCGTCCTTCCTAATAGTGTATTTTATACCTTGTATGTTCCTGTGTAAATATGTTATTGAATTAATTGGGTCTGTTAATGTTAATACAACATTATTGGCGAAGAGAATGATCTTATGTTCCTCTTCCCCTATTTTTATTCGTTTAATTTCTCTGGTTGATCTTCTCAGCTCCGCTAATGGCTCGATCACAAGAGCGAGAATTATCGGTGACAGGCGACAACGCTGTCTGGTGCCGTTTACTATAGGAAATCTGTTAGATTTAAAACCAAACCCAGAGGCGTATGGGAGATCATATAGGGCATTAATTGCCTTAGTGGCAAAATCACCCAGCCCAAAATTTAATAATGTCAATTCCATGAATTCCCATCTGTTAAAGGCTTTTTCATCATCCAGGGATATCGTAATCATAGGAATCTTATTACACTTTGTAAATGCCAATAAGTCAATTAACCTCCTTGTATTATATGTCTCCTGTCTACTGACAACAAAACCTGATTGATCCACTGCAATTAGTTTACTTATAACTGTATTTAATCTTAATGCCAAAATTTTAGCATATATCTTTATGTCGGTATTTAAGAGTGATATCAGGAGAAAGTTCTTACAATCACTCAGATCATTGTCGGGTTTAGGGATATTAACTATCAACACCTCCAGCATTTATTGTAGAGTCTTGCCTTTTTGTTTTGTTTTATTAAACATTTTTTCCAGGTATTTTACTATAGAAGATTGAAAAATTCTATAGTAAAAAATAATAAAACCATCAGGACCCAGGGCAGTATGAATATTCAATTTTGAAATGGCTGTTGAAGTTTCTTCTATCCAAATTTGTGGATTCAAAATTTCCAATTCAACTTAATTTGATCTAAGAAGTCACCAATTTCTTGGATTGAGGGTTTGATGAAATTCTCCCCATTTTCCAGATTGTAAAGAGCACCATAGTATTTGGAAAAAGAATCTCCTATATTTTTCGGTTTAGATAGAATTTTCCCCTTTTCATCTCATATAAAATCAATTCGATTCATTTAAAAACGATTAGTCAATTTATTTGCCAGCATTTTGCCTATTTTATTACCCTGAAAATATGTTTGTTTTTGTTTCAGCGTCATGGGGGAAATATCACTAAAAGACTATATTTTTTAAGCATTCCAGAAAACTTGCTCCATGTCCATAACACATAAAACACATAACACAAAACATTTACGTGTTTTCCGTATAATCTATTTACCTCTTGTTGAGGATCATTACCTCCCGTCTTCTGGAACCCCAACAAACTGGTTAATTTAACCTAGTTGTGGGCACACAAGAGAGAAGGCATCAGACAAAATAATGTTGAACGCCTAGGCGCAAGTGAATGGAATATTAATATGAAATTACATAAAATTATAGCCCTTTCCACCATTTACTCCATGAATACTATAAAGAAAAAAATCAGTTAGGTCAAATACATTCTTAATTAATTATATAAAATCCTATCAGTTCCATCATAAGCATTATAAAAGAAAAAACTCAGATAAATCAAATACCTGCTTAAGCAGTAATAGTCAGATAACTCATATAACAAAAGCATGTATTTTGAGATTATTAATTTCTCCATTTATTAAAAAATCAATTACCATTTTCTGAGTTGCAATTTTGTGTTAACCTATTACAAATTTAACACTGTGCTTTTTAACAAAAACTATCCTTTTATTACTTTCTTTAATGCAAAAAGTCTAGGTGCTCTTGTGCTCAACTACAACTATATAATTAAAACTTTTCCAAGTAATTATATTAAGTAAATCTTATTTCCTATGTTCACACATTTTTTTCTAAGTGATTTATTCAGTAATAAACTAAACAAAAATATTTAATTTTTCTTGTCTTTGGTTCTCCCTTTTCTTTCTCTAAATTTTTTTTTTACCCTATTAAAAATACTACCCCCTTAATATATCTTATATTATTGACTTACTTCTAAAGGTGCAAAATATATGTTTTCTTTTACTTATTGCAAAAAAATTCCACATTTTCAATGTTCTTCAATTTAATGACTAAAGTGAAAAAAATTCTCAGCACATACATTTTATTTTAGTGATATCAAACCATTCTATTTACAAAGGGCCTCATTCAATTGCTCCAATTTTATAAAACGTGGTCACATGGGGTGATCGCAAGCTACGCTGCTATTCAATTGCCTTCCGATCTCGGGCTCTGATCAAGTTATGTGCTGTGACCTGCGATCCCTTCTGATCCATTGTGATTTGGGAAATCGCTAGTTACTTCCCCCAAAGCCTTTGATCTTTGCTATTCAATTGCTGCGATCAACCCTTCTGATACACCCTGTAAAGCCCGTAACTGGCAAAAAGCCAACTCCTCCTTACTTGCACAAACGAGGTGTTGCAAAGTCTTGCAAAGCCCTTATGTATTCTCCTGACTGCTCCTAAATTAAAGCCCCTTGGTGCAGGGTCCCCACATTAACTCCATATACCAGGGGTCCTGATCGGGCCCCTGCAGCGTTTTTAAATTATTAATTCCCCGCTGCAGATCCTTAAAGGGCCTGTTGCACACAAATGGTTACCACATTCATCAGGGGTACAGTAAGTACCCAGTGGCAACTAACCTTAACCCCTGCTGTGGGGGTCCCAATCGGGACCCCCGCAGCATTTAAAATTTAAAATTGGCGATGCAGAGGTCCTTAAAGGACTTTAAAGGTCCTTAAAGGACCCCGCTAAAATTAACCCCTGCTCCATAAAGTTACATTTGACTGGGTCAAAGGCTTTCTCAGCATCCATAGAGAGGAACACAGAAGGGATTCTACAAGAGTTAACATAAAAGATTAAATAAAATATTGTACGGGTGTTATCTGTGCCCTGTCTGACACTTATAAAGTCAGATTGATCTTGAGCTACTTATTTGTCAATAACACTGTTGAGTCGGTCAGTGAGAATCCCCGAGTAAATCTTCAAATCTACATTAAAAAGTGAGATAGGACGAAAGTGCTTACACTCTGGCTTATCCCCCTCTTGTTTCGGTATCGTTATAATTAGAGCTTCTGTCATTTCCGAAGGAACATGTCCCTGTCTCCTAATTTCATTATATAAGTTTTTCAAATAAGGGGTCAAGGTATAGGTGTAAAGTCTATAAAATTGTCTAACAAACCCATCGGGTCCTGGGGCTGAGCCCAGTTTAAATTTTGAGATAACTTCTAATATTTCTTTCTCAGAAATCTCAGCATTAAGATTCAAGCTTTCTGCCTCAGAGATTTGAGGTAATTCAATCGTATAAAAAAAAAAAATAGAATTTCTTCCAGAGAGGGTTTCTGGAAGTATGGATCCTTCTTTAAATTATATAAACTTGAGTAATATTCCTCAAAAGCCCGCTATGTGATCTGATTTAGTCAAACATTTACCTTCATTGTAAATGTTATCTATCATCTTTCTATTAGTAGTAGTTTTTAGTTTATTCGACAACCTTCTACTGGCTTTATTGCCGTAATGGTATATCCTTTGTTGAAGCAACCAGATTGAATTGTCTGTTCTTTGTTGATTAATGTGTTTTATTTGCAACTGTCTTTTTCTAATCTTTTCGGATTCATTTTTGTTAGAGTTAGCCTTATTTTTTTTTCCAATTTAAATAATTGAACATAAAGTTCCCTCAAGGGGAGACCCCTTTCTTTTTTTCTTTGGCTCTGCATTTTGATCATGATCCCTCTTATGTAAGCTTTATAAGGATTCCATAGTATGCATTGTGAATTTACAGAGTTGTCATTTAGCGCAAATAAGTAATAAATCTCTTTTCAAATCATTTTTATCTTTTTCAATATCTAACAAACAGCAGTCCAATTTCCAAGACTTTGGAAGAGGTCTAGATTGGTTAGAATTAAAGTATAACTTTACTAACACCGTCCATACTCTTGAGCCTATTTAAATTTAAGAGTCTCAATATCTACCCAAATATAATCGAACCTAGATTAGGTCTGAAATTTTTTAGAAAAAAAGGTATAATCTCTTTCATTGGTATGCAAAACTCTCCATATGTCATATAGTTGAAACATAGCCATAATAGAGTTAAAGTATTTAGAGTTTCTTATCAGATGGAATAAGAATAAGGAATAAGATGGATCAGGCCTTGGACAATAGGAGGAATTTCTATCAATTTTGGGGTCCAATAGCATACTGAAATCCCTGCAAAATATTATGGACTGAATCAAGTTCTTTAATTTTTTAATACTCATTTCACAATGTAATCTAGTCTTTATTAGCAATGTAGACATTCATGATGGAATACTTTTGATGTTGTATTGATCCAATCCAGATCACATAGTATCCTTTTGGGTCAGTTTCCACTAACTCTTCAATATATGATCATTTTTTACTAAATAAAATCGAGGTTCCTCTAGCTTTTTTCTTATATGTAGAGTTACAAATAATAGTGTACTTTTTATTAACAAAGTTGGGTATTGCTCCTTCCTTCCAGTGCATACAAGTTATGTCTGCTTTGTCTTTTAAAAAAAAATTAAGAGCGAAATCCTGCTTAGGTGGGCTATTCAAACCTCCAACCCTCATTTGCGGCATGGACCTCCTACAGGGAGGAGCTCCACTAGAATGATTGATTTTTTTTAGCGCTTAAGTTATTTTTTTTTTTCCAGGAGCCCTCCCAGAGAAGATTAGAAGGAAGACAGCTGCATGGCGAAAGGGTAAGTGTACTCTTTAGAATGTACTGTTTTACATATTGTGTTTATTTGTTTTATTAATTATAATGTTTCTTATTCTCCTAGGGGTGAAGATCCTATGAAGATCTTCAAATGGGCCTTTATGCTAGACAAAGGCCAGAAAACCGTTGTCGCTGGAGGGGCATTTTAGCAAGGTTAGTGGTATAATTTACCCTATTCTAGGTTTAGTGAAGGGGGTTGTTTTAGGTGAGATATAGGGATTTTTATTATTAGCGGTTTGTATGTAGTTAAGGGTTTTACTGTATGTATATAGGGGTATTAATGTATGTAGTTAGGGTTATTAATGTATGTATTTAGTGGTTAAATCATATGTATTGAGGGGTTTAATTGTATGTAATGTATGCTTTTTTTCTGTTTTTTAACTTAGATTTTTTTATTTTTGGTAATGTTCATTTTTTATTTTACTGTAAGTGGTCTGTTATTTTCTGTAGTGTTGCTTTTTTTTTTTTGTGTAATGTTCCTTTTTTTATTTTTTATAATTGTGCTTTTTTATTTTTTGTGATGGAGGTCTTTTATTTTTTGTAATTAGTGGGATGTGGGGAGGTTAATAGGGTGTTAGATAGGTAGGCGTATGTGTTAATAGGTTAGCAAAGGTGTTAGGTAGGGGAGAGTTAATAGGTTAGGGTAGAGAAGGTTTAATAGGACATGGAGGAGTAGGGTACATTAGTTAGATGGGGTTGGTTTAGATTTATTGGTTTATTGGTTGGTTATAGTATGGTGAAGTGTAGTGTTTGTACTTAGTGTCATGAGGGTCCTGGAAGACCCTCACGGCCCATATGGGGTTGCTGATAATTAGAGGCTTATTGGGTCTGTATAGACCTCCATAAGAGATGGGGTTGAATAGGCCAAGTAAGGGGTACAGGGGGACTGTTGGAGTTAATGTGGTTTTCTTAGAGTAATTGGTTAATGGGGTATGGTTAGGGTTAAAAGTGTAGTGTAGTAGTGTTTGTCCTTTGTGTCATGAGGGTCCTGGAGGACCCTCAAGGCACTTATAGTGGATTAAAGGTGTCCTATAGGGGTCTATCTAGACCCCTATTGGACTGAGGGTATTAATTTTAGTCTCATGATGGTCTATATTGAACACCATGAGTGATGGGGTTATTTTTATGTTATTTGGGGTTATTTTTAGGCAGATGTTAATCTTTAATTTAGCACAGGTCCTTTAAGGACCTTTAAGGTCCTATAAGGACACGCGAGGAGGGCATTTTGAATTTGAAATGCAGCGGGGGTGCCGACCAAGACCCCCGCTGCAAGGTTTAATGTGGAAATCCTCGAGACGTCCGGATGGGAACCCTGCAGCATGGGGGTAACCATTAGTGTGCAGTGGGCTCACGGCGGAGAATTTAAACCTCCAAGTCCGTATGATCCAAGCCCTCAAATGCGTACTGCCGATGGCAGGGTTTGCGATGAGCGGGAAGGAAAGCTAACTTGCATCCATGGCCAATTGAATAACAGCGCAAACGTAGTGCTTCTAGAGCACATAGCCCACATGTAGGGAATTGGGAATCTGCAACCATTTTATGAGCCCTAATTGAATGAATTTTGCCCAAAGTGTATACTTACATCTGTGTTATCGTTATATTAAAACAAATGTTGCTCCCCTTTTTCTATTACACCCACATTTTCATTAATCAATATTAAAATCCATAATAATTGCAGTAAAAGAGTAATTTGCTTCTCACTCCCTGTGATTTTTCAAATAGCGATAGCCTTGATACTAATCAGCACATTTTTACCTATCATCTATCATGGATATTTGCCATTTTGTACGGAGTTTAATTCCATCTTGGTGCGAATTGACTATATTTTTTTCATTGGATGATGAAATTAATAACTTTTTTTGGGAAATCCCAATTTAAAATCAATCACATTTTTCAAACATATATTTTTTTCATTATAAAATAACCTTTATTTTTTATTTTTTATTTTTATAGTTTATTCAGTTTTTCGTACAATACCAATATTTACATTACATTACAAAACACAACAACAACACAAATTACATTACATTACTTCTCCCCGTTTTGCTAGATCAAAGTTGCCGATGGGGAGACCATTCCATACACATCTTAACTCAAGAATACACAATTTAATAGATCCTGATTATTACATCTTTTTCATCAAGCATTACTGTATATTATAAATCGTATTACAGAACAATTTTTTTATAACATCAATACAAATATCTCCTGAGTTACCATTTGTACATGGATTACAATATTTAATAAATATCTTAATTTAAACTAGCCTACCTCTAGGCCAGGCATCGGCGAGGTGGGAGACAAGACAAATCTCTTGGTTTTCATTAAAGAGGAAACAGTTTTTCTAATACAGAGTTTTTAGTCTTTATAAATTTCGGACCTATACTTTTCCCAAATTTCCCACCTTAATCTCCATTCAAAGATAATATCAATAAAATAGGGATTTACATTTTTCTTTTCTTTTTTTTAACATCCAGATTGATTTATCCACTTTCCCCTGCTGGAGTGATATTATCTTTGGATGGAGATTTTTTTATTAATCTTTTCAATCTTTCTTAATTCAATATAAAAGTTTCTCTTTTTCTTACCTCTATTTTTTCTTTGTTGTGCTTGAAGTTTGATAATTATTCCCCTAATATATACCTTATTGGCATTCAACAGTGTGATTTTGGACAATAAAAAATTCTATTCCCTAATCCAAAGTTTAGACAATGGGATTGGGATACTTCTTACTAGATAGTTGAATTTGGGGAGTATGGTCATTCTTACAGCTGCTATTCTTCCAGAGACCTTGTAACCTTTTAATCTTCTTAGGGTAGAAAGTAAACAAACGCCCATGGTTGCTATAGTGTTTACCGGAGGGAGAGGCATGTTCTACATTTGGAGTGCTCCATAAAATGAATATAAGTTGCACCAAATCATTTTTAATTGACTATTTCAGTTACATTTTTAGAATGTGTTTAATTCAAATTTGGCAATAAGTACACGATCAGTACATGATGACTCACATGGAAATCACAGCCAAGTGTTGCATCAATGAACATTGGCAGGTGGCTATATGTATGTGCTTTCTGTTTCATTTTTACACTCAATGCCAGTGAATGACACCAATCATTTATGTCAGAGCTATAATAATAAGCCGTAAAAAAGCCAACTCCCACCCACCCAGGAATGTCTTGTGCAATATGTTGGCCAACTAAATTATGGCCTATAATTAATAACCTACTTTCAGTTTGATCCGGCTCCACTACCTCCAGCCCAATGTCTGATGGCTCCATAAAGCTCTGACAGCTGATCCCTACAAATCAGTGCGATGTGACCTCAGATTCATCTGCCTTATGGGAACCAAATAACTGGACAATACTCAACAGAGAGAAGCAAGAACAAGCCAGAAGGTGAGTGGTTTCTATTAGTCTGATGTTTTTATTTTTTGTGTTCCATGAAAAAAAAGGAATATTTGTAAATAGGTAAAATTCCAGTGAACACAACTAGTTAATAGGTGTTTGGTTTAGCTATTATTATTACTAAATAACTTACTACTGTTATGTCTTCAGAAGAGCCCATAAAAAAAAGAAAAAGACACCTATTATTCTATTGTGATATAAGGATTGTATCAATACAGTTTATACTATATTTGAGAGCTATCAAAGAGTGGAAATATACACTGAAAGATGTTATACTGGGAATTATTTGTGAGAGTAGTTATTTTTCCTATGTATAGATAGAGGGCAAGTGATATTCCATACTCCAAACTCCATCACACACAAGATTAGAGATCTCTTACCCAACTGATATCAGTGTATATATTTTGTGTAATTACTATTACTCTGAATGGTGATTATTTCCAATAGTGGATTAATCAACTGACTGACATCTGCATGATAGAATATTTACAATACATCTAATGGGATTTGTTTATTAATTGTTATGTATTTAAATTGTCTTTTTTGTGTTTATATTATTTTTATATATATATATATATATATATATATATATATATATATATATATATATATATATATATATAAGGTTATCTTTAGTTTTTTAATAAGAGTTAAAGCTCACCCCTACCCTAATGCCTCTATAGCACCAACCCTGGCTCTTTTTATTAGCGGTGATTATTCTGAATCTTCAATGATGGTATGTGATGATGACTCTTTTTTTTCTAATCTTTTTATTGAAAACAATACACAAGAAATGACAACAAAATAGGGTTAAAATTAGAGACTACACATTAGGACCAAGCATACAAGACTATTATGGTATCTTTAAACAATGAGATATATCATCAAACGCGTCACATAGAAAGCATAAAATCTAGCAATCAGTCTGTGGATTACCTGTTGCCTTCACACATTTCTACCATGTTTTAGTTATAAATGTAGAGAAGAGTTTCCTCCTCAGGTCTTATTTGGACTTTTCCTGAAACATAAAACTGTGAACTTATGAATAATAAAGAAACGAGAAAGAGAGTTAACAAAAAAAAACATAAACAAAAAAAAACAAGCTAAAACAACAACAAAAAATAGAACAGGATGGAGAAGAGGGAGTGCAAATGGCAAGTTTACCTTAACTCCTGGTCAGCCTAGGTCCGGGGTCCCACTGGTCCCATCCCCCCTCTGGCAAGAGGTTGGAGAGCCATAATTTAGTTCACCTAATTGAAATATTATCCTGGGAGTTAAGCCAGGGGGTCCATGTCATCAAGAACTGTGGGTATAAAGCCTTCAAGGTATGGGTCATTTTCTCGTTAATCAAAAGATTACTCTTTTTTTATTGATGACTGAAATAACACTAAAACAGTGATGTTTTCTGTGTTTGTTTTTTTCCAGTTTCAGATAAATATTTAAGTGTTTCCAAAGATGTCTCTCAACATGACCCTGAATATCTCCTTCAACTCTTCTGGACTTGAATATTTGGAGAATGAATTAGATAATTCAAGAATAAGAGAAGAAATGACTCTACTAGCTCTTTGTGGCCTCTCCTTATTCATCTGTCTCCTGGGCTTGGTTGGAAATGGATTTATGATCTGGCTATTCACTTTCAATATAAAAAGGAATCAGGCCACTGTCTACTTCCTAAACTTGGCCATAGCGGATTTCTTGTATCTTGCTGGATTATGCATTTATTGTTCATATATTATCTGTGTGTTAAATGGTGTAAATATACCAAAAAGCTATGATGCAATAATTGGCAAGACTTCACTGATTTTGCATCATATAGGGTTTGATGCCAGCTCCTTTTTGTTGGCTGCAATCAGTGTGGAGAGATGTGTGTTAGTCCTCTTTCCATTGCATATTGCATTAGGTCCAAAGTACAGATCCACTATTGTTTGTGCTTCCCTATGGGTCCTGGCTATATTGATCATGGCACTGGAAGGCTTTGTCTGTTTGTACAATACTGACGATCTAACTCCAGGAACCGATGATTGCGTACCAATCCACACATTCACCACAGTCCTATTTGCAATAGTTGTATTATTTATGATATTTTCCACTATTGTTCTTATCGCTGAAATCCAGAAGACCTCAAAGTTCTGCCGGCCTCCAAAATTATATATTGTTGTCCTTCTCACTCTTCTGATTTTCTTAATTTCAGTTGTTCCTGCAAGAGTGTTTAATGTGCTCATGTTGTTTAATGTTTATACATTTATGGACCACATGACCTTCTTCTTCATTCATTCTATATGCACAGGTGTCTATTGCACGGCCAACCCTTACATTAACATTCTAGTGGGGAGGTGGGGAAAGGTGAGGCCTATCAAGAAGGCTCTAGAGAGGGTCTTCCATGGAGAAACATAATGAAGAAATCTGTGATATAAAGTATTCACTAAACATTGCAATGCTTCACTGAAGGCCTATAGGAAATTTGCCAATGAAGATCTTCATTACCACTATGGCTTAGTGACTCACTCCATTATAAATGAAGCTGTGCTCTTATTTCTCTCATATATGAATAAAATGTTGCTTTGCACCAGTATTTAGAAATGTTTTTTTTATGTTGGGAAAGCAGATCAGTACAAGGTGGTTTGGAATCGGCCCGTGTCTATGAGGCCATAGTATACTCTACTTCTAACTATGGCCTAATAACTTAACATTTCACTTATTATTAGTACCATAACTGCACTCCACCAGTCTTAGATTCCCTGCACATCTTAAACAATAATCTCCCAAGTAGTAACTTATGTTGTGGAACTAAGATAAAGAGCATGGTCAGAATGGATTTCACAACTTGGTGAACTCAAAACACAGACTGCTCACCTAATAAGGTTACATTATGACGTAGCATCAACATATCAGGAACTGTTACAGACTGCTTTTAGGTTGTTTCTACAAAATGTTTTTTTTTAATCCAGTACTTTCAGCATAATGTTTTAGCCAATTATATTTCATGTTCACTTTATATAATATATTTCCCCTATGATTTCTTAATAGGACATTTAACAAAATAGTATTTTATTATAGCTTATTTATAAAGTTTCTATATATTCCAAAATTCCTTATTCAATGATTAGTAAATATTAGTGATCACAATTTGTGCCGTATTGTTTGAAATTCCCATTGTGTTTAAAAATAAAAATCTTACCAAAGGTTGTGATCAAGGCAAAATAATATTAACACATTACAAAGATGGAGGGCCTGGTCTTTGAGCTTAGAATCTGGTGTCCATAGAGCTTTCCTTAAAGCACATTGCAAGATTGAAAACTCATAGACTTACAATCTAAAGGTTTTGGGTGTTGTACAGGAGGGTGAGAAATGCAGTGTGCATGTTACGGAGGCAGGTTATAGCTTTGTTAAACAAGTGTGTTTTTAGTGAGGTTTTGAAGGATTTAAAGCAGTAGGAAAATCTGGTGGGGCGAGGCATAGAGTTCCAGAGAATTGGGGCAGCGCAAGAAAAGTCCTGGAGGTGGGAGTGAGAGGAGGTGATGAGAGAAGAGAAAAGGAGGAGGTCATTAGCGTAGCAAAAAGGGCGGTTGGGGGAATATTTGGAAATGAGAGCAGAGATCTTAGGGGGTGCAGTGTTGTTGAGCACATTGTAAGTTAGGGTCATGATTTTAAATTTTATTCTGGAGGCTATGGAAAGCCAGTGGTTGAGAGAGATGTGCTGTAGACACTGAGGGTTTAGTATGGTAGATGAGTCTAGTGACGGCATTCATTATGGGTTGAAGAGGAGATAGACAGGTGGTGGATAGGCCAGCCAGAAGTGAGTTGCAGTAGTCAAGATGCGGAGGGAATGGGTTAGAGTCTTAGTTGTGTATTGTGTAAGGTAGCGACGTATTGTAGAAATATATTTTTTTTAATTGAAAAGACAAGATTTTGTTTGTGTCTGTATGTGAGGAATGAAAGAGAGGGCGGGGTCCAGTAGAACCCCAAGACAACAGCCTTGGGAGGTAGGAGTGATGATGGCATTGTTGACAGTAACAGAGATGTGAGGAATTTATGCTGTAGTAGATGGTGGGAAGATTAAGAGTTCAGTCTTAGATATACTGAGTTTTGATTGTGGGCGGACATCCAGGTGAATATACTAGAGAGGCAGTTGAAAACACGTGCTAAAAGATGGGGGTATAAATTAGGTGCTGAGAGATAGATTTGAGTGTCATCTGCATAGAGATGATACTGAAGTCCAAAAGATTTTATTACTGTGCCAAGTGATGATGTATAGATGGAGAACAGGAAGGGGCCTAGGACTAAACCTTAGGGTATGCCAACAGACAGAGGGTAAGGAGAAAAAGAGGTGCCAGAAAAGGAGACACTAAATGTATGATGTGAACCAAGAGAGAGCAGTATCTCTGATTCCAATGGAGTGGATACATTGGATTAGTAGAGGGTGATCAACTGAATCAAAGGCAGGAGAAAGATCCAGGAGAAGTAGAATAGGCTCAGTGGAGTGTTGGGTTTGGAAGCCAGAATGGAAGGTGTCAAGAACAGAGTTGGAGGAGATAAATTTGGTAAGGCGATTGCAGACAAGCCACTCAAGCAGTTTGGAAGCCAGGGGAAGTAGAGAGATAGGGGGTTAGTTAGTTGTGCAATCAGTTTCAGAAAAGTTTTTTTTAAGAATGGGTGTAACTATGGCATGTTTTAGAGATGATGGAAATGTGCCAGTGTTTAAGGAAAGGTTGAAGAGATGTGCGAGAGCAGGAGTAAGTGTAGTAGAGAGGGGAGGGATAAGCTGTGATGTAATGTAATTAATCAATGGCAATGTTGAAGTTGCCAAGAACGAGTGAAGTTATGTTGGAGGAGAGACAGTGAGGGAGCCAGGTGGTGAAGTGATCAAGAAATTGAGAGGCTGGTTCAGGAGGGCGATAGATCATAGCAACATAAAGAGATAGATGAGAAAAGGGCAGATGGTGTGAACTTCAAACAATGAAATTTGGAGGGAAGGAATAGTGGGTATGGAGTGAAATGTGCACCAAAAGGAAAGTAATATGCCAACACCACCACCAGATTGGTTTATTGCTGATAGGTTGTGCATTCCAGAGTGCACAAGAGAAGGGCAAAAAGGATGGTGTGTGGCAGGAGATAGGTATTAAGTTGTGGAGGTTTTGTGTATATTTGCAATCCTGGGGGCATTGTGTGGCTGACCACGGGTGGAAATGAGTGAGGGGCCCGGATTCTGAGATTTATCTCCAGCTGCCAGCAGAAGGAGGAGCGAAAGCGATATATAAGATATATAAGAGATTCTTCAAGACATTACTTTTCCATGAACTGTCTTCTACTTTCTTTCTGAATATTGGTCTAATGGATCACATGAAAGGAACATGGTTATAACTGGTTATGGATAACTCAGGAACGAGTTGGCAAAATGGCAGGAGATGTTACTCTTCATGTAAAAAGAAAATATTAACAGAATACTGAAGAACTGGTAACTATAGACAGAAAGAGGTACGTTTTTAGGATAGATGTCAGTCAAAGGAAGTGACGGTTACCAATGGATTGCCACAGAGTTCACTGCTGGTGCCAGTTTTGTTTAATATATTTATTAGTTATCTTACTAGTGGGCTTCAAGTGAAAGTTTGTCTCTTCACAGATGACACAAACATATCTAACAGGATGGACATTCTTACAGGTGTAAGTCAGATGTGTAATGATTTTAAAATAATAGAGCAAATATGTGGGATCTGAAATTAAACACTGACAAATACAAAATTATGAACATAGGCCACAAAATCTCAAAAAGTAGAATATTTACTTAATGGTGAAAATTATGATGGCAACGGATGAGGAAGGGGACTTGTAAGTTATTATATTGCATTATTTAAAAGTAGGCAAGCAATGCAACAAAGCCAAAGGAGTAGGATGCTGTCTCTGATTTCCCTTCTATCTTCCATCAGTGCCTCTTTCTTTATCTACCCCATCTCTCTAAATCCCCATCAATTCTGACTCTTTTTCTCTGATTTTCTATTTTCCTTTTCATTTATTTCCTATACTCTTAATTTCCCTATGCCACTGCCATTCTCTCTTTTTTTCTGCTTCCCCTCTTGTTCTTATACTTTAGACAACCATGTCCAAATCTGATCTTGAACCACCACTGTGACGTTCCCTTCTTCAGTGTTTCTCTTCAGTTTATTTTTCCCCTCTCACCCATCTGCTCGCTGCTCCCCATCCTCTCAACTCTTCTTTTTCCTCCACAAGTCATGCACAATAGGGTGATTGTGTCTGTACAGAAATGTAAATACACAATACTTTTTATTTCCCTATGGACCCCCAATGGTACTTAAATCGGACCCCAATCATGGGCAACCCTATGGACCACCATTGCACCTCCCAGCAAAGACATATTTTTGTAAAATAAATGTAAATAATTTATTTCTCTACTTATTAGAATATTCCATATGAACAAAGATAAATATTCAATTCATATCTAAAGAGATACATATGTCTAAAACTTTAAATAGTTACCCAAAATCTCACAGAGCTCCAGTTCTGATGGGGTGAGATGTATTAACCCATTTTCATTTTCTTTTTAGCTGTTGAATGTATAATTATGTTATAATACAGAGCACATTGCCATTTTGTAACTAAAGCCTGTAATTATCATATAATTGTTACATTTAAGCATAATTCCGGGACGTGATTACAGGCCAGCGGTGATGTCATCATAAAGGAACAATCGACACTCATCACATTTACACTCCTTTCCTGTCTCTCCCATCTGTAAATCAGACAATGTTCACACAGCATGGCAAGATCCAATACCTCTGCCTTGGACTAAATCTCCCAGTACAGACCCACTCTATTATTATTATGCTCTTTTAATGTACGGAACATGAAAAAAAAAAAATACCTACATGATTACCCTGTTTGTACTGAGTATTGGCAAGGCTAGGTGATTTCAGCTTTAGATGCTATTAGCCCTGCTGCTTCACAAGACTGATAAAGATGAATTATTATGCCCGGCACTACATTTAAAGTGAGAAAAGTATTGTTAAGTTTTATTTATAAATGTGTTTTCCAAAAGCAAACCTACATGGAAGACTGCCATTATGGACTATCTGAAAATACTGCACATACTCAGACACCAGGGAGTAAGTTATCTAACCATCCTATTTAATCCCTAGACACTAAGCATGTCCACTCTTTTCTATTTTCACATGGCAATACACAGATGATAATAGAGTTAGAGCACCAGAGAGTAGTTAATTACTGGCAATGATATCAGATGGTTAGTTTTAGATAGATCAGAATGGTCGACTGAAAATAAAAAATTCAAACTTCAGTGCAAATTTATTAAAATAGCATTTAAATGGCATTCAGCTGCATTTGTTATTATCAATACATTTAAATTATATATGTTAGGGTATTTAGGGGGCTTTTGTGCATTAGATATCATAATCATATACTTAATTAATTTATCTTAAATTGTATTTTTCCATTTAATGCTTGTACGTGACACTTTAGAATGTTTATAGGAAATTATGTGCAATGTATATTCCAGTAAAATATGTTACTTCCTCTTTTTTAAGTCTACACAGAAATAATGTATATCCTGCTGTAAAACCTCAAGCACGTATGATAGAAACATTTGTCATAGACCAGGATATCTTGCAATTGTACCTAGCTTTTAGCATATGATTAAAATTGCTATACATATGTCTGTCATGTCAAATAAAGCTAAGCCATAATTGAATGATACTAGCTTGTCTGTGTTATTGACTGTTAACTTCCAGGGACCTGAGCTAAAAGAAGGGAGAGACAGAGAGGAAGGTGGAAAAAGTGTTGACCCCGGGGTCCTGTGCTTTTCCTGGCAGTGAAGAAATCCTGCTACTTAACAATATCATATTTGTATGAAACCTCCACTGTGTTACTTTAATTTAATATGTTCAGCTATCACTTTACAAGTCAGGTAAACAAAAAAGCTAAATTATATATATGTAAAAGCTTCTTCTTCATATATCCAAATCTACTTACGATGTTATGTTTGGTGGATATCTAGTTTTCCTCACAGCCTATGGATCTCATACAGTGATAAATGAAACAAAGAGGGGGTGAAAGAATAAAGATGACATAAAGCAGAGAAGGGAGCAAGAATGAGAAGAGAAGATATTGGGAAAGTAAATGGGGGTAGAGAGAAGTATAGAGAAATAATGTGAAAAGTAAAGAGAGAGAAGTGCTGAAGGAAAAAAAAAGAAGAAAACAGGAATTATTAAAGCGTGTGATAGAGGAATTTCAGAAAAAAAGGGGCACCAGTGAGACATTTTGTGTATACTTTGCTATATACAGGACATTCCAGTTTTTACCTTTCTTTATTACACTAAATGTTTCATTAAAAACAGAAGAATGTCTCAATCTGTGGTATTTATGGAGTTATAAATAGTGCATGTTAATACTACCAATATATTAAAAAACGTAAATATATATTTTTAAGCTACTACTGGATATTGTGTGTTACCTCATAGGAAAAAGGAAAATGCACAGTAATTTGCAAGAAGTGATTCAGAAAGTAAAAAAAGAATCTTGACTTACCAAATCTTTCATTGCTTTGAATTGTGTTTTTTGGCTTTATAACTAAACCTTTATTTGTCATTAAAGCATCTTACCCTGGTTGCAACTTTTTGTGAGACTATAATCACTTCATAAGTGGGTGGAGCATAGAATATACTCCTGAGTCATGCCATATTATAGATCTATAACGGGAGATTATGACAATTCCTATATATGGATAATGCTTATAAAGTACCAGATAATGACCTGTCCTTGAATCAGCAATTCAGCTTGTGAAACCTTGCACAGACCCCTCATGGCCCCGTCTTATACCAACCAGATGGCAGCACATGAGCTACGTATTGTCATCCTTTAATTCAATGCCCAAATTCTCTGTTACAATCATGTGGTTCTGGCAGATTAGTTGTTTTCCTTTTCTCCAGAGTCAACTGAAATCATTACCTACAAGAAAGTGATTATTTTTGTTTATAGGATGGTAAAATATGTAAGTATATAAAATACTGCAAATATCTGCTTTGGCGACCCAGATTTGAGGGGCCACGTGCACCTCAATTTTCTCCTTCTAGGTCATGGTTTTTGTGTTCAATATCTCAGCATCCGGCCAAAGCCCCTCCCAGGACCTTAGAGAATGCAAACTCAGTACAAAAGTTATTGCGTATTAAAAAGAATAAACTCTGTTACATCCAGTTGATTAGGATTAAATCATAACTGGTACAGACAGGTATTCCTTTTATTAGAATCTCTAACTCAGACAGAGACAATACCATGGATTAGTACATCAGAATCAGACTGGCTTTAATGGCTTCCCAAACACCAACTGACCATTCAGGGGAAAAAAAAGAAACAAAGCAAAAACAACATTAACATTAATTGGGGTGTGCACAAGTTTGAATTCCCTGCTTGGATTAACAAAAACCAATGAACTGGATAGCTGTATTGCTTGAATTAGAATAGCTCAATCAGAATAGTCCTGTGTACATGGGGACAGAGACATAGTAGGGGCAGCTTAGTCCTGGCCTCTGGTCTGTCACCTTAGTTGATAGCAAGCAGCCCCCTAGTACAAAGAAAGGGCCGAAAGACATGGCCATCTACAAGCTATGAGCTCCATTTTGTGAGCTACTGTGACCACATATTACAATAGCTGTGAAACACATAATAACATTGTACATAATACATAAAGGGGAAAATGAAAAGACTGCCCATGGTTCAAGGGAGTCCCAAAATCAGCCATGACATCTGCAAATCATGCTCTGTCAATCTGTGTTTCTAATAATAGCTCCATAAGAAGAGCCACTGTTTTCAGATGTAGCATAAAAAGTTAGTCTTAACATATTTATTATTTTTCTTCCCAAGTTGCAAAACTTAAAAATCTCACAAGTAATGCTTTGCTGTAACCACAGTCAGTGGACCAAGAGTACTATCACCATCTCTATATGATATTTGTTTGCCACATTGATATCTGTTATATATCTGTTGTCAGGTTATAATTCATTGCTAGGATAGCATGATGTAAAATCACTGACCCATTAATACTGAGAGGAGACAAAGGTCAGCAGACATAATGTCTGTTTATTAAATCAGACCAAATTATCTGTTCTCATATTGATGAGAGGATGGCAATCTTAACTAACGCATATATTAATGCTGGCTTTGATTAACGTGCTATTGTTGAACTTTGCTAGTCCCCCGTCATATCTGCATTGTTATAGATAAAACTTAACAAAAACCATGTGTTCTAAAACATGATATGTAGCATGGAGGGAGGCAAGGAGTGGCCAGGCTGAGTGTGTGTGGGGGAGGCCTCTTGGGTGGAGGAGGCGGTGCTGGGAACCAGACCATGCTGGGTGATGTTCATGCTCAGCTGGGTGAACTCGCACTGATTTTGCACAGCTTGGAGCAACCTGGACATGTAGTACTCCATCTTCTAGCTGTGCCTCCTCACCTCCCTATAGAGCTTCCTTTGGCTGTGGCCAACCAAGGCCTAGTGTTAGGATATGCTGGCCTGTAGCCCCTGCATGGTGGCCTCCAATGCGGTGTAGGGATGGAGGCCAGGCTATATTTGGCTGTGAAGTGGCGGTTGAGGAGGGCGCAGGTGGTGAATCTATCTAGGAGAAGAGGGATCAAGTGGTATTGAATGCCATAGGTGTGGCTGACAGGCCAGCAAATCCCTCCACTGAATAAATAAATCTAGAGTCCTCCTCCTCATCTCCTATGCCATTTGATTCTCTCCTTGGTGCCTCAATTTGATACAGATCCTGGTGCACAGGGGCATGGTCATGCACATCCAGCTCCAACTGAGCTGATGCCCCCACCTTTAGTAGACCCTGACCTCCTGTTTCTATCTGACATCTTGTTGCCTTGCACCTGCATGGTTCACTTATTTCCAAATGTGTGGCACTATGCTTTGCTGGATGAGATCATTGCTTTTTATTATGAGCTTGGTTGTTATTTGATCATAACAATATCTTGATTCCTGCTGCATTATATATTAGGTAAATTCTATGAGTATTTGTCACACATTTGACACTGCCCACCAATGAGAGATCCTGATGCTTCCTGGATTTGAGGAAAGATAAATGATACATCTGTCCCTATTGAAATCTAGGAAGCTGACATAACACTCTCATTGGTGTGCAGCATTTCTATTGGATTAGTGTGATATGTATGTGTGGTGTACCTGTGGTGTAAATGTGGGGGTATGTTGGTGTATATGATATTCATCTGGCAAGGAAGCTGGACCCTGTAGTCGTCATCACCTTGAGCAAAATCTCCCACTTGTTGTACAATACAGTCACTTTGAGGCCACCCCTTGAAGCTCTCGCTGCTCTAGTCTCCTTTTCCATCATCCTCATCATAAAAATGCCTTACTGACCTCACAAACCTTATTCACAAAACCGATCCCAGTAGTTTTTACCTTGTTCCAGGTATGAACCCTGGGCCCTGGTATAACTTCCCTCCCCCTGTTAGGATAGTGGCACAGATATGGATGGCATTGACGAGGATCTTCTCATGCCTGTAGTTAGGGCTCCTGTGTTTGCCTTCAGCCTCTTGTCCTCCTGACTGTGGACAGGGATCCATACTTCCCTGCTCTGTCCATGAGGCTTATCCCTCCTCACCACTGCCCACCCCCCTGAGATCAGACCCTATCCCCTCTGACCCTGAGTTAATAGTGCCATTGACTATGGACAAATCTCTCCCTCAACCCCGAGAACTGCCACTCCTAGCCCTCCCCCTTTACTCTCTTTCTCCCTCCCTCCCTCTCATTTCCTTAATTCCCTCTCTCCCTCTTAGCTTAGTTCCTGCCTCCCCTCCACTTCATCTCTCCCTCTCCTCCTTTCCTCTCCTCCACTATCTCTCTCCCTCCCTCTAAATGCCTCTCTCCCCATCTCCCTCTCTCTCCCTGCATTCCCTCGACTCCCCAGGGCCCCTCTCTCTCTCCTCTTTTCTTCCTCTTCTTCTCCCCTCCTCTCCCCTCCTGAAACATGGTAATGGCAACATCATGCTGTGGGGATGTTTTTCAGCAGCTGGAACTGGGAAACTGGTCAGATTTGTGGTAAAGATGGATGGTGCTAAATACAGGGATATTCTTGATCAAAACATGTACCACTCTGTGCATGATTTGAGGCTAGGGTTCACCTTCCAGCAGGACAATGACCACAAACACACTGCTAAAGCAACACTTGAGTGGTTTAAGGGGAAACATGTAAATGTATTGGAATGGCCTAGTCACAGCCCAGACCTCAATCCAAAAGAAAATCTGTGGTCAGACTTAAAGATTCTTGCTCCCAAGCGCAAACCATCCAACTTGAAGGAGCTGGAGCAGCTTTGAAAGGAGGAATGGGCAAAAATCCCAGTGGTGAGATGTGGCAAGCTCATAGAGACTTATCCAAAGTGACTTGGAGCTGTGATTTCCGCAAAAGGTGGCTCTACAAAGTATTGACTTTAGGGGGGTGAATGGTTATGCACATTGACTTTTTCTGTTATTTTGTCATATTTGTTATTTGCTTCACAATAATAAACAAAAACATCTTTAAAGTTGTGGGCATGTTCGGTAAATTAAATGATGCAAATCCTCAAACAATCCATGTTAATTCCAGGTTGTGAGGCAACAAAACACAAAAAATTTACAAGGGGGGTGAATACTTTTGCAAGGCACTGTATATACTTATGATGTAAAAATGTTTTATGTTTTATGTGCTTTTTATATGTCAAGGTGTAGGGTGGTGTGGCCTACCTCTATGTATATCTATGTGTAGTATTCCTCTATGTGTATGCATATGATGTGATGTGTTATCAGTATTTATGTATCTGGTAAAATTAAGTGTGAATTAAGTATTTTTTATTAGAAAATAAGTGAAATAAGTGCTAACTATTTTCTAATATTCAAAAGCGCCTTCTCTCACTCTTTCACTATATTCCCTCAAACATCTGGGACCTGTGTGCTAATTTGTGAAACTTTACAGCACAATCAATGCTGGGACGGGAGGTTCACAAGCATATTATCTCTCCCAGTCAATTGCAAATCTATTGGCCATTTTCTCTTGGCTCCTATATTACTGACTCGAGCTTGCTCAGATATTAGGTCCATCAGTCTGAGTAATCTGATTGATTCAAATATATTTAAAATTGATACTGAGCAGGGTGACATCTCAAAACCCATTCTGATTGGCTCAAATATGATTGGCATTTATTTCAGCCAATCAGAATGTGCAAAATCTCTATTTTTGATTATTTAAGGTTTTTACATATTTTTGACAATATAGGGTCTTTTATGTTTTGTAATTTATTGGGGATCTTGAGGACGCCCATGGTATTTCATGGGTTAATGTTAGGTTACCATGGTGGTCTATATAAACCCCCATGGTAATTAGGGGTTTATTTTGGTACCATGTTGGTCCTTTAAGGACCCAATGGTAATTATTAGTTAATGGGGTCGCCACCACTGTAGTTGGAGGTTAATAGGTATACCATGGGTGTCTGTATAGACCCCCATGGTATCTTAAGGGTTAATAGGTATACCATATGGTTTCTTTAAGGACCTCCATGGTATGGGGTTAATTAATTAGATGTGAAAGGGGTCCTTTAAGGATCTCCCTGCAGGGTTTAATTAAATAGAAACGGCAGTTTTTTTTAAGGATCTCCACAGCAGGGATTAATACAGTATGTGCCATGTAGGTCCCTGCACAGAGGTTAAGCTTTAGATGCAGCAGAGGAAGTACTTTCAGGACAGCTGTGGCTGGGGTTAATTTTTAAATGTCACAGAGGTCCTTAGTGGAACTTTGCCATAGGGGTTAATTGTTAGTTGGAACCCCACGTTATTGCGGGATACATCATTGTATTGCATAAATTATTATTTATATATTTATTATTTTATTCATTTCTAAAGTTTGAATCTTTAAAAAAGAAATTGTAATATTCCCTACCTACAGGATGTTTTTGTTTTGGAAGAGCAAGTGTCCAGGAAGTTTTCAGAGAGTTAAAAAAGTGTTCCCTTATTACTTACTTCTACCAATGAAATGTTGGAGGACTATTGGCAAACCATAAGTACAAAGAAAAAGGTACAAAATAAATAAATCCAACACTTCAACATATATATGTATAAAATTCTGACAGCACTGGGGGGAGCTTCTTCTTAGTATATTATATCCCAATCTTCTTAATATGTTATTGTTTGTGGATATTTGGATTTCCTCAGAGCCTGGGGAACTCAGGTATCCTCCCAAGTTGGAGCAGGCTCTCTTTCATCACACTTCCATCTTATGACTCCAACATGTCATATTGGAAGATAAAGAGCCCCACAATTTTAGGAGCCTGCAAGAGTTACTGCTATTAAATAGGCCTCTTTCAGCTACCCGCAGACGATCTGTGGGTTACAGGCGGAAAAAACCCACGGGACGTGAAAATCTGAACTCCGTCCCAACTAACACTTTGTTCTGTCAAGCCCATAAATGTTACTGTTAGAAATCGCTATTAAATTGCTACAAATCCCCAAGGATCCACTGGTGTTCAAACCCGAAAATGGCAAATGGAAAGGCATTACAATTACTTGCACAACAATCCACTAATAAGAAATTGGTATTTTTTTTTATCATGTGTTAGAATGGTCATGCACATGCCAATATGAAAAGCCATGCTGCAACATGCATAAAGCAATTAAAAACACGCTGCCTGATTAAGTAGCAACACAAAAAACATGAAAGTGCCAGCCATAGTAACCCTCTCTCACTCACAGAGGCTCTAATAAGAACCCTGGAATATATATACTGTATATGTGATTGCATATACATCTCACTCATCACATCTACATTGGGAAAACAAATAGTGGACAAATTACACCATCACATCACATTTATCAAGTTTGCATGCCAAAGATACTGTAGTGGGCACAGCTTCATTGAAGTAAACAAGCCCCTTCACCATCACAGGGTAGCAATCCAGAACGGGACCAGGGGAACATACACCACACTAATCTACTCTATCCTAATCAGGAAGGGACGCAAACACCCATGGAGGCTGTGTAGAGGCATGTGGAGCAACAGCCAACTCACCTCCATCTCTGCTACGCCCATCCTGGAAAGTCCCACGCCATTGCTGGAGACTATGTGCCGAGATGTATAGCCATTATCATTTGGTGACATCCCATTATGTGTTTTTCTATCAATCAATTAACATTGCAAAGGCATTGAGATAAGAGGGGAAGGATAAGGAAAAATAACTTATTAGAGACAAACTCCTCTCTTGTTAAGTAATTTTTAGGAGTGATCGCATTACTTAAATTTGTATTAAACAGGTTAAAATTCTAGAGGTACCTTAGATGTTTTATTTTTTATTTTGTATTAATCAATTATGCCTAAATACAAGAATAGAGATAAGAAAATAGCCATTTCTTCAGCTAATGACCACTCTTTTTTGTATTTCACAGATGTTTTCAATACACTATTTTCTTTAATATATGTACAAGTAATGCACTTGAATATACATTTTCTTTAATATAAAGATTAAATTAACAACGGAAGAAAAGAAAAGGGACCCTTTTAATAGTGCACACCTATGAATCTCAATAGTGTAAGAGACCCAGTTGATTAAAACTTAGCTTTTAATAATTTACTTAAAAATAGTTGCTACAAAAGCTAAAAATATGGACGCTGCAATGTGAAGCAGGAGGTGGGAAAGGATATGGGGATATGAGGAAAGATTTTCAATAAACACTGGGAGATATTGAGGAATGATAAAGATTTAAAACCCTTTATAGGGGAACATGCTCAAATAACAAGTAGAAGATCTACTAACTTAAAAGATGTATTATCTAAAAGCCACCTAGAGATTCCAAAGAGGACAACATGGCTAGAAAAAATAAAGGGCTGTTTTAAATGCCAATCCTGTAAGGCTTGTCAATATATAAAACCAGCCAAAACTTTCACCTCAAAGGATGCAACACAGATATACCAAGTGAAGTATCTAATGACATGCAAAACAGAGAGAGTGATTTATCTGATATCTTGCAAATGTGGAATGAGATACATAGGTAAAACCTATAGAGAATTTCCAAGAAGTATTTTGGAACACATCTATAGCATCAACAGAGAATACGATACACCAGTGGCTATACATGTAAACACCAAACATAAAGGGGATGTGAAAGTACTTTCTTTTATGGCCATAGATCACATTGAACAAACCATCAGAAAAGGCGACATAGATAAAGAGTTACTAAAGATGGAAGCAAGATGGATCTATTTATTAAAAACCAGAAAACCTGATGGCCTAAATGAAGGTTTTACTTTCTCCCCATATATATAAAAAACACAATTCAATACTTTCTAAATATTCAAGCTGATACTAACTCAATAATATCATATTATGAAATTGCTTACTATGTTAATAATTCTCTAAGAATATTATTCTTTTTATTTATCCATTGGTATTAAAATATATATATCATACTATATCTTTCAAGATATTGCCCTAATAAAATATAAACCCAATACCAGACTTCATCTATGAGGAATAATCTATTATAATATAATGAAAAGTTAGATGGGGATATGCCAATTTGCACTAATATATTGTCACCTTAAGTATCACATGAGACCTTATTTATTGTTGAGATCTTATAAGGCCTTTCAAATAATAAGTTAGGATCAATGATATAGTTTATAATCTTTGCTACAATGATAATAAAAACATATATATCCTATGACTCTCAAAATGTAATAAATTAATATGGAGAGATACAGTGCAATGTTATTTAAATATAGTAAGCTTTCAAATAAACAGTATAATATGTGAGTTAGCAGCGTTCTAAGATTTGAGACCGTTAAAGTCATTTTAAATATTAAATTAACGTTGGTTTAATTAATAATTGGTTCCCATGACAACAGAGACTATGAAGAGGGATGTCTTAGTGTCATGGCGGTAACCCCTGAGGAAATTGAGAAACGTGCGTCGGGAGAGACGCAGCAACGTGAGACGCGTGTTAGTGAGGTCATCGCGAGGCGTCCTAACTGCGATCTCCACGCTTTAGGAGACAAACAGATTATCAGGGACACAGAGATATATCTAAAAGCCAAACAAATACCAAGGAAAGGTTCCTGAATAATCTAGTCACTCCTAACAGGAGTTTAACAAAAAGGGAATTAAAGGAACAATATAGGGGATATACTGCAACTAAGTATTAGGTAGTCCTATACTCCTGCAATATAGCACAATCCAGCACTTTATAAATACAATTCATCACGATTGTATTTAAGCTAACACAAGTTATATGCAATATTTATTTAATAGGGCAAAACAAAATTTATTTTGCAAGCACCCTCATCACTTTATTATAGCACTTTAGAATCACAGCACCTTTCAGCACCTTAAAGACAATATTTAAAGGAGTATTTGTGCCCATTATAATCCAGTTATATCATATCCCCATATCCTTTCCCACCTCCTGCTTCACATTGCAGCGTCCATATTTTTAGCTTTTGTAGCAACTATTTTTAAGTAAATTATTAAAAGCTAAGTTTTAATCAACTGGGTCTCTTACACTATTGAGATTCATAGGTGTGCACTATTAAAAGGGTCCCTTTTCTTTTCTTCCATTGTTAAATATGTATATTCGACCCTTAATGGCACCCTAAGTAGAAGGTCATTATATCCAATTACATCTAGAGCCACCAAACATATCTTGTTTCTAAAGATTAAATTAACCTCAATTAACATCACCCTGAGGAAGTAGACTTTAACTACTATTCAAGCCAGTATAATACCTATACAAGGATTGATTATTTCCCATAAGATCAATCAGCTTTGGAACTAACTAAAACAATAGAAATCGTCCCGTTAGATTGGTTGGATCACACAAGCTTAATTCTTATACTGGATAAGAATCCAGCTGTTCCAAAGATAAGGAACATTAAAATGAACACCACTTTGTTTAAATCTTCTGGCGATCGAGATAAGCTTGCAAAAGAAATAGACACCTTTTTCAAACTAAATACAGGTTTGGTTGATTCTCCCACTGTCCTTTGGAATTCTTACAAAGCTGTTATAAGGGGGACTTTGATGTCTTGGGCAGTAGCAAAAAGGAAAGCCAGTGGAACATCACTAAGAGATTTATATACTCTTAATAATAAATATCAACAAAGTAGCAGATTTCTAATCTCCAAACTCAGATTAGGAAGATCAACCAACTTCAAATCGATAAAAAAATATGTCAGCAACAAAATAATTATTACAACTATGGCAACAAAGTTGGTAAGATGCTGTCAAGCAAATTAACAGCCTTATTAAATTGTGATTCAGTAAATTTAACAGGGCTCTATATAAACACATAGCATATTTTATTTACAGAAGCTTTTAGTTAGTGAAGACCTTGCTTTTGGATAGAAGTTCACTAACTAAAAACATCTGTAAAAAAATATGCTGTGTGCTTAAATAGAGACCTTTTAAATTTACCAAATAATAATTTAATAAGGCTGTAAATCCCTTTCAGGCACAAAGAACAATTGGAAACATTATAAACATGAAGTGGAAGACATGTACTATTTCTCGAGATATTGGAGATACTTTTGCACAATATTACACTTCTTTATATAATCTTAAGAACAAACCAAATTTTATACAGCCCTTGAGTAAAATTATAGAGGAATTCCTAGAGTCAATTAATCTCCCTAAAATCTCAACAGAGAATTTAAGCTCTTTGGAAAAAGAAATAACTGAAAAAGAGATTAAAAAGATTATAGGGAGCCTACCTACTAACAAAACTCCCGGACCCGATGGTTTTGATAATGTGTATTTTAAAATATTTTCGCCATCTTTGGTGAGCCATCTTTTAAACTCTTTAAACAAAATTTGATCGACGGGAATCACCATCAGTTGAAATATTAGTTTCTAGAATTTGCTGTTTACAAGTGGATTTATCTTACAAGTAAAGGCTGATAAACTGCAGAGTGCACTAATTGTGCCCAGGTGAGAGGGGTGTGGTTTGACTGTTAAACTTGTATAAAAGGTTTGTGAGCTGGTTTGGGGCCTGTTTACAAGTGGATTTACCTTACAAGTAAAGGCTGATAAACTGCAGAGTGCACTAATTGTGCCCAGGTGAGAGGGATGTGGTTTGACTGTTAAACTTGTATAAAATGGTTTGTGAGCTGGTTTGGGGCCTGTTTACAAGTGGATTTACCTTACAAGTAAAAGCTGATAAATTGCAGAGTGCACTAAGTGTACCCAGGTGAGAGGGGTGTGGCTTGACTGTTAAACTAGGGAAAAAGGTTTGTGAGCTGGTTTGGGGCCTGTTTACAAGTGGATTTACCTTACAAGTAAAAGCTGATAAATTGCAGAGTGCACTAAGTGTACCCAGGTGAGAGGGGTGTGGCTTGACTGTTAAACTAGGGAAAAAGGTTTGTGAGCTGGTTTGGGGCCTGTTTACAAGTGGTTTTACATTACAAGTAAAGGCTGATAAATTGCAGAGTGCACTAATTGTGCCCAGGTGAGAAGGCAGAAGTTAATATAAACAGGAGAAGGGGAACTTGTGAGCTTGCGAACATTTTCAGTATCAAGTGCAATTCTAGTAAAAGCCTAGGAGTTTAAATAAAAGGAGGGACTTCAAAGAAAAGGGAGGGCAGATTTATAGTGCAAAGGAGGAAAACTTTATATAAATATATTATTTTATATTCTTTATTTTTCCCACTGAAATTTTGTAGACAATAATAATAATTATGAGTCAGTCCAGTGACAACCTTATTCAGTGTACATCCTGTCATATGTATGCAATACTGGAACAGATGATCCAAGGTCCATACCTCTGTGAGAGGTGTGAGCATGTTGCCTCTCTGGAAGCTTAAATTGGAGATATGGAGAGGAGAATTGTAGCACTTAGTGATATTGCTCCACTGGAAAGGGGGTTGGTGCTCACTGAGCACAGTTTTGCTGGGCCTAGCATGGAGGGTGGAGCTGGGGCTAGTGAGGATGTCCAGGGAGGCAGCTGGGTTACAGTTACAAGTGAAAGCAGGGGGAACAGGAGGAGGCAGGTCAGTTCTGAGTTGGCAAACACCAACAGATTTGCCAAATTGAGTGAAACTGTTGGGGATGTCCATTCAGGAATGGCAATGCTAGATAGAGCTCCAGCTCTACTGGAGGAGAGGGAGGGCAGAATAGGCAGAACAACAGACAGGTTTTGGTTGTAGGGGACTCTATTATTAGGAAGGTAGACGGGGTGATTTGTCACCCAGATCCCAGCAATCGAACAGTTTGCTGTCTCCCGGGTGCTCGGGTTTGTCATTTTGTGGATCTGGTAGATAAATTATTGGGAGGGGCTGGAAATGAACCGGCGGTCTTGGTACATATTGGTACCAATGACAAAGTTAGTGGAAGATGGAGTGTCCTAAAGAATGATTTTAGAGAACTAGGTAATAAGCTGAAGGCAAGGACCTCAAAGGTAGTATTTTTTTAGATACTACCAGTGCCACGTGCTAGCCCAGGGAGGCAGAAGGAGATTAGGGAGGTTAATGCGTGGCTAAAGATGTGGTGCACTAAAGAGGGGTTTGGCTTTTTAGAGCACTGGGCTGACTTCTCACTTCGGTACAATCTCTACAGTAGGGATGGATTGCACCTTAATGATGAGGGAGCTTTTTTACTAGGGGATAGGATGGTAGAAAGGCTGGATGAGTTTTTAAACTAGTAGGTGGGGGGGAGGGACTAGATATAAGTAATGGGGTAGAAAGTGTAGAGGGTATAAGGGATGAATTAACATCTCATAGGGGAGGAGATGGGGGGAGGGGTAGTATAGTCAATAGGGAGGTAGTACTAAGTAATTCAAGTACAGTGGCAGGCACTTCAGAACTACAGACTCATAACATAAGGTGTATGCTTGCTAATGCCAGAAGCTTGCCAGGAAAAATGGGAGAGTTAGAATTATTAGCAATTAATGAAAAATGGCATTTAATAGGCATTACAGAAACGTGGTGGGATGAATCTCATGACTGGACTTTTAATCTGGATGGTTATAACCTATTTAGGAAAGATAGAGGCAATGGTAAACGAGGAGGAGGGATTTGTCTGTATGTTAAGCCTGAATTTAAGGCTATAGTCAGAGAAGATATTTATGGTGGACCTAGTGATAAAGTTGAATGTTTGTGGGTAGAGTTAAATAGCGGAGCAGCAAATTCCAAAAGAATATTAGTAGGAGTATGCTATAAACCCCCAAATATAGCTGAAAGTGAGGAAATACAATTATTGTTACAGATTGGAAATGCAGCTAAGCACGGGCAAGTTCTAATAATGGGAGATTTTAATTACCCTGGAATAAACTGGGTAAATGAGACCAGCAGTTTAGCTAAGGGGAGCAGGTTCTTGAGAACACTCAGGGATCATTATCTGGCCCAGGTTATACAGGAACCTACTAGAAATGAAGCTATCTTAGATTTACTCATCACAAATAATATTGATATAGTATCAAATGTTGAAATAGGGCAACCTTTGGGAAACAGTGATCCCAACACAGTCTCATTTGAGATTGAATTAAAAAAAAAACATTTTAAGGGGCCAACAAAAACTCTTAATTTTAAAAGGGCAGATTTTAACGGTCTAAGGGCAGCAATATAAAGTATATACTGGGACAGAGAACTGATAGGTAAAAACACTGAACATAAATGGACAACATTTAAATCCTTACTAAATATAAATACACATCGGCATATACCGTGTGGGAATAAAAGTAAAAGGAGTAAATCACAACCCATGTGGCTTAACAATGATTTAAAGATCAAGATACGGAGTAAAAAACAGGCATTTAAATTATACAAACAAGAGGGGACAGAGACTCCTTTACTGGAATACAAGGAAATCAACAAGGCTTGCAAAAGTGCGATTAGACTGGCTGAAATAGAAAATGAAAAATGTATTGCAAAAGAGAGTAACACTAACCCTAAAATATTTTTTAAGTATATTAATGGGAAGAAGGCGAGGAAGGAAGCTATAGGAACATTAGAATGTGAAACAGGCTGTCTGTAAATTAATGACCAGGAAAAGGCAGATGAGCTAAATAGGTTATTTTCTTCGGTATACACAAGGGAGGTACAAGTGGTTGGGACACTGCAACATAATGGGGAAGTAATCCAAAAGAGGTTGGAAAAAATAAATGTTAATAAATCCCCAGGTCCTCATGGAATACATCCAATGGTACTAAGGGAACTGGGTTCTGTAATAGCCAAACCATTATATTTATTTTTTCAAGATTCACTCAACACTCTACCAGATGACTGGAGAAAAGCTGATGTGATACCTATATTTAAAAAGGGAGCAAGAGCAAATCCGAGGAATTATAGACCAGTGAGCCTCACTTCTGTTGTGGGGAAGCTTTTAGAAGGGTTAATAAGGGATAATATGCAATAATATGTCTATTTGAACAGGATTATAAGTAGGAGTCAACATGGATTTATGAGGGATAGGTCATGTGAAACAAATCTAATTAGTTTATATGAGGAGGTTAGTAGTAACCTGGATCAAGGCAACTCAGTGGATGTAGTCTTTTTGGATTTTCTAAAGGCTTTTGATACAGTGCCACATGGGAGAATATTGGGCAAACTAAGGGATACAGGGATTGCAGTAAATATCTGCTCATGGATTGAGAGCTGGCTAAAAGACAGGAAGCAAAGGGTTGTTGTAAATGGAACATACTCCGATTGGACTAATGTGTTAAGTGGGGTTCCTCAGGGTTCAGTATTAGGTCCTCTCCTTTTTAACATATTTATTAATGACTTAGAGGTAGGATTGGAGTGTGGGGTCTCCATTTTCGCGGATGACACAAAGTTGTGCAAGGTAATTAAATCAGATAATGATGTGCTTTCCCTCCAAGGGGATTTACATAAAATTGAGGAATGGGCATCTAAATGGCACATCAGATTTAATACGAATAAATGTAAGGTTAAGCATCTGGGAAGGAAAAATAGCCATGCAATGTACAATCTTAATGGAGCAAATCTAGGTGTATCAGATATTGAAAGGGATTTGTTGGTGCTTGTGGACAACCAACTAGGTAACAGTGCTCAAAGCCAAGCAGCAGCTGCAAAGGCAAATAAAATATTAGCATGTATTAAGAAGGGTATAGAAGCCAGGGAAGCAAATATAATTCTGCCACAATACAAATCTCTAGTACGCCCTCATTTGGAATATGGAGTACAATTTTGGGCACCACTTCATAAAAAGGACATTTTAGAGCTCAAAAAGGTACAGAGAAGGGCAACAAAACTAATAAGGGGAATGGAGGGGCTAAGGTATGAAGAAAGACTAACCAAATTAAACTTATTTTCTCTAGAAAAAAGGCGTCTAAGAGGAGATATGATTACCTTATATAAATACATCCAGGGTCAGTATAAAGATTTGTCAGGGGAGCTTTTTGTGCCAAGAGGTTTACAACTGACAAGAGTACATCCCTTGAGGTTAGAAGTAAAAAGATTCCACCTCAAAGAAAGAAGAGGGTTCTTCACAGTAAGGGTGGTTAATCTGTGGAATCCTCTACCAGAGGAGGTGGTGACAGCTGATTCGATAGATAACTTTAAAAGGGGACTAGATTTATTTCTAATTAAAAAGGGAATTCAGGGTTATCATGGATAATTAGAGAGACAGTATTGATCCAAATGTTTTACATTTCCCTTTGAGACAATTGGCTAAGTCTCGCTTGTGTTTTTTTTTCTATTTTCCTTTCTCTGGACTAATTAATAATAAAAAAAAAAAACATTAAATAATTGATTAATAATTAATTAACAACTAATGAATTAATAGTTAATCCTCATATTGCAGATCAGAGGAGATCTTAAATGGTTGAACTTGATGGACTGAAAGTCTTTTTTAAACCTTAAATACTATGGGCCTCATTCTATTATCGGCCGTAGGCGCTGCGGGGCAGCAAGGACCGGCCGCAAGCTATTCTGCTATTCTATTCCCTTCCGGCCGGGGATTCCGGCAGGCTTGCGGCCGGCGCCTTGCTATCCCTTGCGGCCGCACGGGCCGGAGGAAAGCCTTTGATCTAAAACGGCCGCAAGAGTTTCGGCCGCAAGAAAAGCCCGGTTGCTATTCTATTGCTCCGGGAAGCCTCTCTGCAAGGCTAAAAGCGAGCCGCAGCTTACTTGCAGCAAACAGGTCCCGCTAGCACCAATTAAGCACATTATAAAGCAGAAATAAAGCCATCCTGCACTCTGAGGAGACTATAAAGTGATTGTAGGTGTTAGCAAAAATAGCACAACATTCCCCTATACTCAAATCCGTAAAAATGTTTTTTTATTAAATATGTCAAATATCCATGGAAAAAGTCCAGAGTGCTTGGAGCACCTCAGACCTGGCCACGCTGCAGCCGGAAAATAAACAGGTAATGTAAACTCGGGTTTGGGCTGATGTGCAAGCTTGAGAGTGGGTTACTATTAATCCTCATGTCCCCCAATATGATCCCTAGCATTTACAAAGATTTACAGTGCAGTCTTCAATTTATATTTGACTTTAAATTTTTTGGAGCTTACGGCCGGTTCCAAGATATGCGGCTGGCCGTAAGGGGAGATCCTTGCGGGCCGTATAATAGAATTGCGAGCTAACCGAACCCCGCAAGGAATCGCAGCCTTACGGACGATTTACGGCCGATAATAGAATGAGGCCCTATGTAACTATGTAACTATGAAATACTATAAATATACCTAAGAAAGAAAAGACAAAACTCTAGACCAATTGCACTGTTGAACACCGATATTAAAATTTATGCTAGTATATAGCGAAGCACTTGAAACCACTTCTCTCAGATCTTATTGATTTTAAACAGTCAGGTTTCCTTATTAGTAATAATAGGTTTCCTTATTAATAGGAATTGCTCAGACAAAACTAGGAAATTATTCGATTTACTATCCTTTGCTAAGTTCAGGAAAGTCCCAATGGCGGCCCTGTCACTAGATCCCGAAAAGGCATTTGACAGGGTCTCCAGGGACTTCCTTGACAAAGTGCAATTGAAATTCGGTTTTGGTGAAAGAGTATGCATGGCTATCAAAGCATTGTATTCTAATCCCACAGCTTGGGTCTCTGGAGTAGGTTTCGATTCAGAAGTTTTTCCATTGACGAATGGGACCAGACAGGGTTGCCCACTGTCCCCTTTACTTTTTGTTTTGTATATAGAGCCTCTCGCTCAATTAATTAGAGCAGAAAACAATACTGAGGGTATTAAAACAGGCTTAACTGAAGACGACATTGAGGTAACGGTAAACAACCCATTAAGATCTATACAACATCTTTTGCTCAATATCCAAAAGTATAGTTATTTATCATATTATAAATTAAATCCTTCTAAGTCCAATATTATACATCTTAATCTAGATTGGAATTCCAAAATAGCATTAAAACAAAGATTTGATTTCAGTTGGAAATCTAATGCCTTTTCGCATTTGGGTGTGGATTTTTTTCCTGATCCAGATATTCTAGTACTAAGAAACTTTGTAAGACTTTATAGTCAAGTTAATAGTATTCTTACTAAATGTGGGCGATTAAACCTCTCATGGATGGGACGCATTGCAGCTATAAAAATGATAGTCTTGCCTAAGATTACATATGTGCTGCGCTACGTTCCATCCTACGTACCAGGGTTTATTTTAGAAAAGAGTTTTGGACAAATGTATTCTCAGAAGAAGGAGATCACCTATCAATAAAGATGTGTTACAGAAGAACTACACTAAAGGGGGATTATCTACTCCCAATCATTTTGTCTACCAGGAACCTATTAAAAAGCATTTATTTAGCTTCTCTGGTACGGAGCAAAGATTCAAATACTTATTGATAGAAAATTCATTGGTTACCCAAATTAATCTGAGTTTCCTTCCATGGCTCAAGGCGATAAATAGCAAAGTTAGATTAGATCTACCATTGAGCGTTCAATCAATGCTGAAAATCTGGCAAAAAACTAAAGGTAGATATCATTTTTTGCCTTTTCCATCGGCATTCACTCCTTTAAGATATCTGGAATTTTTGCTCCCCCGCTGGTTTAAACATTGCTGGAATAAATGGGGGTTGAAATTCCTTAGAGATCTTTACAATAATGATTCTTTTATACCTTTTTAAAAGTTAAAAGAAGAAAAAAAAATTACAACATCTCAGTGGTTGAATTCTTCCACTCTCCTGCGAACCATCTGTCATTCAGACTTTAATTTGGGTAAATTAAGACAAAAAGACGCAATTTTTTTTTTTAACTTTCAAACCCAAATGTTTCCATTTCTAGATGCCTGTGTGTCTTTAGATGGGATAAAGAAATGGCTAAGATACCATCAATTTTAAAATGGGAGGCAGAACTCAATAACAACTGGGATGATTATAGATGGTTTAGACCCTTTTCACTGACAAAACCCCCCACTAAAGTCAGTTTACTTAAGAGAAACTTACTTTAAGATCCATCAAAGATGGTATATAGTTCCGAGTTTTCTTGAAAAGGTCACAACTAATATGACTGATAGTTTCTGTTGGAGGGGTTATCTGACTAAAGGCTCCCAACATCACATATGGTGGACCTGCAAATATGTAAAAAATCTTTGGGAGACCTGTTTTAATAAAATCCCTTTGATTATTAATAAAAGTCTTATCTATTCTCCCGAAATCACTCTGTTTCATATATCTCCCTGTTTTTTATCTAAGTTAGAAACTAAAATTATAATTAATGTTCTTATTATAGCCAAGTGTCTACTTGTAAAAAACTGGAAAAGTTCTAACATCCCCTCATGGTCATCATTAGAAATAATTGTGGATCGGAATAGGCTCTTAGTTTCTTTGCATCTATTGAATTCATCTGTCATTATTGGTCACTATGGGATAGATTCAAAGAAAACTAGATTAATAGTAAATATATATTGTATGTGTTACCAATATAACACGCTATGGTTGGATCACATCGTGGTCTGGAATGTAAGAGGGGATAAGAAACAATTGTTGGAACTAGGAAGCAGGTTCTTCCCCGCCCCTTTATTTTTTTATTCCGTTGAAGTCAATCATTACATAAATATTCAATTCTATATAAATGAACGTATGAGTAATAGAATCACTGTCAGCAATATTACTATTTATCACAACATAGACCGTTTGATAGGCTTTTATATGTTACACAAATTTCTATGTTGGCTATTAAAATAACAATGGTATTAAACTTTAGTGATAAGACCAACTAATCAAGAAAATGTAGATAAAGGAAAAAATAAGGAGAAAGAGAAGGAAAGAAAAAAGTATTTTAAGGATATTCTGTTATGTGATAAATATTTGTTGGATATTAGATTTGTATGTACAACACATTTTATCATGTATGGAAATGCAATGTATGTTTGTATTGTTATATGTTTTTGTATGAAAAAATAATAAAAACATTTAAAATAAAAAAATAAAAATTCATATTATCACCTGTCAAATTCAGGCCTTCAGGGGAATGTTGATACTCCACAGTGTCACAAATTGGACTTTTCATTTGCATTAACCCTTTATTATTATATATTATATATATTATAAAATGATATCTTATGATATAATTATTATTTTTAATATGGTTATTATTATATGTATTAACCTATAGTAACCAGAGCTCATTAGTTTACAGATATAGGAATGTGACACAAATGATATGTATGTGAATGTCCCAAAACCCCAACTTTTGAAACACACTGACACAGTGATAACGGTATAACAAAGCTTTATTTCCTACACAGAGCAAAATCAGAAATGGACAGTAATGTGCTTTAATATCATGGGTGTGGTGTGGGCAGATCCTGGGAGCGCAAGAGGCTTTTGGGGAAAAGGTGGATACCTAAAGGGGGTAATGTCATAGTCTAGAATTAGCATGATGCATAGCATCTACCTGGGTCACATGTGGTCACTATACCACTGTAACTGGAATCTGATGAATAAAAGGATCACAAGAAATAACTCAATTTAATTGAAGAAACCATTAATGTGCATAGCACTTTCAACTTGTCTAGATCTGCTCAATGAAACAGATGCTTAAACCTCTGGAGTAATCCAATCCAGTTTCACCCATACAGTGTGTTGACAAAACAAAAATCTGAAAAAAAGAGGTCAAAAATAAAAAGGCGGAGGGGTATCAAAAATAAAAAAAACACGCATGCACAGTACATTGCTAAATACTGCAACTGTAACAATATACCAACTCATCTGATTCCCATCTACAAGCATTACTAACCATTAGCTAGTTATCAGGATAACTCACAGGCCGTGACCATTAATAATGATGTGTCATCTCATAAAATATGCTTAGCTGTGACCAGCGTCAGCGGTCAAGGTGTACTATCACCTTCTCCATATGATATTGTTCATCAACATTGATATCACATCCATCAGCTATACAGCAATAGGGGAAAATATCCATTAATATGGAGAGGACACAAAGGTCATCAGCCAGATTCAATGTTACTTACATCAGACCCAAGGACCTGTTCTCAGACTGATATTGAGGTCAGGATCACATGTTTCACTAGTGCATATATTAATGCTGGCTGTCATTAACATGCCATTGGAGACTCTGCAAGTCCACCACCATAGAGGTATTAGTCTACATTTAAGCTAACAGCAATCATGTATTAAATATCTGGCTATATGATAGCTTTAATATTAATATGGGAGCTACTTGTTAAGTGGGGCTGTCATTAAAGGAATGTCAACCTGAGAGGCACTGGGAAAACCTGAAACCCCATACAGTTCCTTCACAATGCTTGCAGATGCAGAAGATGTCTTCATGGACCTGAATTGTACCTAAAACAAAATAAGGCCTTAAGCATCTCTTCTCAACAGCATTCCTCAGTGATCATCAATTGGTGACATGTTTAAAAGAACCCTACATGTCCACAGAGAAGGTGATCATGGACCATGTGATTGGAGGTAGCCATCTGCTTACCAAACATCACCATTACATAGGCCAAGATCCAAGACTCTATAGCCAGGCTAGTAGCCACATTAAATTTCAAGCTTGTATGATTAACTTGAGACCCGCAACAGCTACAAACTTGACATTTTGGGGAATTACAGAGCTATTAAATTAGAACATGCTGTGAGTTACGAGCTTGAGAGGAGCCAATGGAAACAGAGATCATCAGAATTATGTCACTGAAAAATGGAGGTGGGATTTCAAAGTCTTACCGGGTTCAATTCCGAGTTACGATTGGATCCACATTCCAGATATAATGCAATATTGATAAAGCCGTAAATATGATATTCTAACACATGCGAGTTACAGTATATGTATTAACACATTGATTGCCAGGATCGATATAACATGGAAAATAAACATGAAATAAAGTATTTTTTTGGTCCGGTTTGAGAATGTTGTGCTATTCATTCTAAGACCTAACATCCCTTTCACTGTTAATAAAAGTCCAGTAGTATGTGTATATGTGCATTTAAAGTGCTACGGATTGGACTTTACCCCCCTTGCGGGTCCTCTCCAGCACTTGTTGGCTTCTTGGCTTCATTTGTGAGTTACAGGGTTTAATGCCAGTGATTTTGATGCAATTTAATAGAGCAATTGGCTTGTAGCAGTTACCGGCTTGACAGATCAAATGATTTGCGGGCTTACAAGTCAAGTACGTCCCGTAGGGTTTTCTCGCTCCTACCCTGCAAGTTGTAGGCTGGTTTAAGAGGCCAATTTAATAGACGTAAGTCTTGTGAGCTATGTTCCGAGCTACGGTTTTACACATTAGCGGAATTTAATGTGGCTGTAGATTAGGTTAACATTGGGACCAATAGATTGTCACTGAAAAGTGCTGTTGAAAAGGCACAAAAATATGCACAGCCCCTACATCCTCCTCTGCTTAGCATCAGAGCCCCCATCCCCTGTGGGCGGCCGCTGTCTCACAGGTGCTGGAGTGGGGGGGGCAGGTAGAGGCACTTCCGTGAGGCAGCGCCATGAGCAGTGGCGGATCTGGTGGTGGTAGTGGTGGAGGCATGAGGAGAGAAAAGGAGGTGCCCCCATAAAGAGCAACTCAGCAAGGTAAGACTCAATCATGAGATGGTACCTCCTCTCTTCTCTATTGTGCTTGGCCAGGCTGCTCATAAGCTCCCGGTGACTGGAGGAGATATTGGCCTGGATCCCCTGCAGACAGTCCAGGATGTGTCTCGACATGGCCAGCATCTGCTCCTGAGCAGCCTGGCCCGGTGGTGGTAGAGAGGATGGAGGTCTGCAGGGCACATTAGTGGTTATGGAGGAGATGGCAGAGGTGGCGGTGGCCTGGTGGCTGGCCGGTGCCTGGCTCCAAGGTGGGGGCATGCATTTATCATTCCCCCAATAGGTATGCTCTTGCAGTTGCAAAGTCCTCCTCCTCCTCACCAGGGCACGGGCTTGAGCTGGTCCCTCCTTCCCTGCACCGGATCCTGCTAGGCGGTGGCTTGTTCTGTGTCCTCCTGCTCCAATGGAGCCAATGCACCTACCTCTGACTCACCAGTGTACCCAGACCTCTGCGAAGCTGAGAAAGAGAAACGAGAAAAGAAAAGCATATGTGTTAATGATGTTAATGACATTTTTTTGAGAAATTTTCCTTCCGAACTTTCTGATATCTAGGCTTGAACCTGGTTGAATCACTTAAAAGGCCATTGACCTCATTATTAGTGTTCTTCATTGTGTGGCAGAAAAGAAGATTCTGTGTTAATTGAATATTTAACTGCTGGCTGATTACATTGTTGTAAGCAGATAAACTATAATATGTGAAACATTAGCTGAGACAGAGGCTGTTAATCATCACTGTGTCTGTAGACAAATTATAGATCGCATATGTTTAATTGTTCTTATTTCAATTACAATAGGCAAATAGATCACTTTAACATAGACTCATGTGTAGTAATGTCACGAACATCAAATTTTGGGTTAGCGAACAGCGAACGTGAACTTCATCAAATGTTCGCGAACGGGCAAACATCGCCCCCCCCTGGGACGCCTGCTGTGTTTGGTCTTCCACCTCCTCAAAGCCACCTTCCTCCTCTGACCTCTTCTTCAGACTCCCAGAGTCTGGGGGCTTCCCAGCATGGAATATTATACACAGGTCAGAGTCTGGGGGCTTCCACTGCACAGCATGGAATATTATACACAGGTCAGAGTCTGGGGGCTTCCACTGCACAGCATGGAATATTATACACAGGTCAGAGTCTGGGGGCTTCAACTGCCCAGCATGGAATATTATACACAGGTCAGAGTCTGGGGGCTTCCACTGCCCAGCATGGAATATTATACACAGGTCAGAGTCTGGGGGCTTCCACTGCACAGCATGGAATATTATACACAGGTCAGAGTCTGGGGGCTTCCACTGCCCAGCATGGAATATTATACACAGGTCAGAGTCTGGGGCCTTCCACTGCACAGCATGGAAGATTATACGCGTTGCCTTGTCTGCGTTATTAGAAGGTGTGTACTGTTAAGTAGTACTATTCCTATCGGTTTAATCCCTGTTACGTCCACTATCAGGGGACGTGTATATGGCATGGATTTTTGGAAGCGGGATGGAAAAAGATGCTTGGTCGGTCCTCCCACTTCAAATTTGGTGCACTGCACGTGCAATCTGAGGTGCCACCAGATATGAGTGTCACTGTGCACTGGCAAAAGTTGGCAGAGTAGATGCAATAGGCTTCACACACATGCCTGTAGGCAGCCAATTGCTATTCAATCTATTACAGTCAAAAAAGTGTTGTTTTATGTCACTGTACACTACGGTTGCACCAGATATGACGTATCACTGTGCACTGGCAAAAGTTGGCAGAGTAGATGCAATAGGCTTCACACACACGCCTGTAGGCAGGCAACTGATATTAAATCTATTACAGTCAAAAAAGTGTTGTTTTATTTCACTGAGCACAATATAAGCTGTTAGGTGTTAGCCTGTCACACACACACGCTGGCAGGCAGGCATATGCAATTAGATTACACAGAAAAAAAATATAAAATAAAATAAATGATGTTCTAGCCATAAAAAGGGCTTTTTGGGTTGCTGTCCTTCAGATGGAAGGCTCTGGAAGGGAGTGTATGCTGCTGATTGGCTGGAATGTGTCTGCTGACTGTGAGGTGCAGGGTCAAAGTTTCCTCAATGATAAAGAATAGGGGGCGAACCCAAAAGCGCATGTGTTTGCCGTTCGCTGTGAACGCGAACATGCAAAAATCGCCGCTAATAGTCTGCCGGCGAACTGTTCGGGACATCACTACTCATGTGCTCTTTCAAACAATGAATCTCACCTATAGTGAGGTAACTTTCCCTTTGAGTGCAACTCTGAGTAGCTATCATTTGCTAGATGTGATCTTTGTTGGGTTCTTGATCTTGATAGTTCTTGGCTCCCAACAGTCTCAGGATTCTGGATGTGGTCTGTGACTGCAAATGCTGCAGTAGGCACAACCATACATGGACTGGCTATTGGTTGATTACTGTTGTTGTGGAGACTGAAGATATTGATTTGTCAGCCTCATGGATTTAATGGCAAATGACTGATCCATCTATCCCTTGTAAATTCCATGAAGCTGACATGTCAGTGTCCTTGTTGGTCATCCTGTACATGTGTAGTGTGTGTTGTACATGTAGTGGCATGTTGGTGTATGTGATATTCACCTGAGGTGGAGGCTGGATCCTGCTAGGTCACCAGGCCTGAAACTCCAGGTGCAGGCACCTGGCTCAGTAGGTCCTTGAGGTCCCTCTCCTGCTCATTGTAGGTGACAGTCACTCCTGGGCCACCACTTGTTGCTGCAGCAACCAAGACCCTGATGTCATTGCACCTGTGCTTCACAGACCTCACATCCATTATCGCCGTGCCCACTGCCATTACCGCAGCTGCTACCTCCTTCCTTGTCTATGCCCTAGGCCTGGGAATAACTTCCCTTTTCCCTGACAGGATAGCAGGTCACTCTCACTACTCTCCCCGCCTCCCTCCATTTCAATCTCAAAAATAAAATAAGGATAACAGAAAAACTGTTTTTGTGTATATATTGTGTATATATTTGTGATGTAAAAAAAAATTATGTTTATATGTAATTGATAACTTTTGGGGTATATGGTGGAGAGGTATAGGGTGAGGTGGTGTTTATGTATTGACCTGGCTCTAAATGTATCTATGTGTGTTATTTAATCTACAGTATGTGTATTTGTAGTATGTGTAATCAGTATATATGTGTAATCAAAATGTATGTGTACAATTCTGCTGATAATTGAAAATAATTTAACTGTAAGAACCTTCTCTCCAATATCACTTACTCTCTCTCTCTCTCTCTCTCTCTCTCTCTCTCTCTCTCTCTCTGTATCCAACCTCCAACTCTCTATCAACCACCAACTCTTCCAGACTATATCCAATCCACACTCCTATTCTTGTTAGCCATTTGTTTCTCCTTCACACTTATCATAAACATTTCCTCTTACCATATTTTTCCCCACTATTTTTCCAATACAATATTTTGCTCCTTCATTGACTCAGTAGATGCTTCTAATAACTAGGAGGAAGAGGAGGGAGTTGAGACCCCTAAGTGCGAGAACATAATCTGCTACAAGTACCCAGAAGTGGTCACATTGTTTCCAATAAGCATACAGACAGTGTCAAACTCCTTCATAAGTAACATTCAGCATATAATATATGAAGCTGGTAGCATTTATAAAACATGTATCTCTAAAAGGTCATCTTTTGGTGAGATGTCCACCATGGTTATGTGTTTTAGCCATTGTCAGGGGTGTAGGAGACAGAATAATTGGGGGGGGGGGATACAGCTCATTGTATACATAGGTCGTAAAAAAGGTAATACATACATACATAGAAAATTCTTGGGGGATTTGTCTCCCCCCGGTTAATACACCCATGGTCATTTTTCTGCCACTTAATAACAATTACCACATATTTTATATTTATATTAATAACAGAAAAGAATGTAAAACATCTGCCTCCTCCTTATCACTAATTATGTGGCTGAGCAGAAGTACGGGTGAAACAATTACAGTATTTAGGTTATGTACACGTTATAATATTAGATTTCACTCACTCTATATAATTGGAAAGTTGTCAGACCAGTTTATTATAAATTACACACCGTGTTTGCCAAATTTTATTTCCTATACACCATGTACAATATTTGTATGTGTAGTGTTGCAGACTGGCGTGTAATGCCCTGCACCGAGCAGCACCCTCCCTGCCAAGCTGCAGTCATTTAACATGTTTTATATATATATTTATACAGTACATACAGTATATATATATATAATTAAATATATTGCTATCACAAAGTAGAAAACCAACAAATCTCAATGTATAGTAGCATTTGTTACAGGTGACATGGTAGTATATTATAATCAGTTATTTCCTATGTTATATTTTGAAGAACCAGAACAGAACTTTGGCCAAGTCTTCTTATAAAACTAAAGGGGCACCGTAGTGGTAAAACAAGTGATGGCCTTAAAATGTATCTAGCACAATGAAATGCCTATTTGCCTAATTATATACATGTATTAATTATTATTATGTTTTACAATTTTCTCTGTACATCTCCAGAGGGCTGCCATGTTGGTCTCACTCCCTCCTTCCAACACTTACTGTGTGAGGTGGTGGGAAGCTGTGAATCTCCATACTGCATATTGTAAGTCCACAAGATGGTTTCCTCTTGATTTGCAAGATCATAAGGTACTGACTCCTACATTAAAAGATGGGCAATATGACCACATGGAAAAGGAGGAGGGTCAGGCTGTGTGCACCATAAATTTCAGTATGGACATAGAGGAGATTTTATTGGAACTGTCCAGGTTGCTTTAATTTTTTAACTTTAAAATGATTTGTCCTATTAACTGTTTTGCTTCTTGGAAAGAGCAAAATACAGTTACATAGTAATTGAGATTTAAAAAATACTTTTAGCCCATCAAGTTCAACCTTTTAAGATCTCCTCTGATCTGCAACATGTGGATTAGTTATTAATTGATCCAGAGGAAGGCAAACAGAAAAAAAAAACAAGAGAAAGTTTGCCAATTGCTTCCTGTCCCCAGATACTGGCGATTGGATTCCTCCCTAGATCATTACTCCCCTCTCTAATTAACCATGATAACCCTGAATAACCTTTTTAATTAGAAATAAATCCAGTCCCCTTTTAAAGTTATCTATTGAATCCACTGTCACCACCTCCTCTGGTAGAGAATTCCACAGATTAACCACCCTTACTGTGAAGAACCCTTTTCTTTCTTTAAGGTGCAATCTTTTTACTTCTATCCTCCAGGGATGTCTTCTTGTCAGTTGAAAACCTCTTGGCACAAAAAGCTCCCTTGACAAATCTTTATACTGACCCTGGAAGTGTTTATATAAGGTAATCATATCCCCTCTAAGACACATTTTTTCTAGAGAATATAAGTTTAATTTGCTTAGTCTTTCTTCATAACTTAGCCCCTCCATTCCCCTTATTAGTTTTGTTGCCCTCCTCTGTACCTTTTACAGCTCTAAAATGTCCTTTATATGAAGTGGTGCCCAAAATTGTCCTCCATATTCCAAATGAGGGCGTAAGAGTCTCGATCGGACCCGCATTCCAGAAATAATGCAATCTTAATAAATCAGTAAATATTATATTCTAGTTCCATATTATATTTATTAACACATTGATTGCCGGGATCAATATAACAATGAAATTAAACATATACAAATGTATTTTATATTGCAGATTTGCAAGCTTGAGAATGTTATGCTATTAACATTAATACCTTACATCACTTTCCCTTTAATTATGAATATAGTAGTGTGTGTATATTTGCATTTACAGTGCTACAGATAGGACTTTAACCCCCTTGCGGGTCCTCTCTAGTACCCGTTGACTGTTTGACTCCATTTACGGGTTATGGGTTTAAATGCCAGGGGATTCGTACCAATATAATAGCGATTTTTAAATTACCGGCTTGACAGATCAAAGGATTTGTGGCCTCGGAGTTCAAATTTCAATGTCTTGTAGTGTTTTGCCGCCTGTAACCCGCAGGTTGCTTTACATGGCCAATTTAATAGCCGTATGTCTTGAAGGCTATGTTACGGGCTACGGTTACGGGCTATGGTTTTACACATCAATACAAGTGACTGAAGGACCCTTTGGTGCCCACTCTACTGGTAAATGTAGATAATGCTTTGGTGTGTATGGTACTTAGTTGAATATATATATATACTGTATCTTAATAGGAAGGTATTGAAATATATGTTTTTATGATATTTACAAACAAGTTGAGAGCTGAAATATAAATGTTGTTCTAAATGTTATTTGTGCATTTAATAATTAATTATTTTTTTAAGGACAGATGTGGAATATCCCAAGTATTTGTTTTTATTAACTAATGAGATATAGCCAGTGGAAATTCTGAAGTTTAATTTACTTAATTACTTTATAATGTATGTTTATGACAAAATCTCATAGTAACTGACAGTTTGTATTATAATATAAATTAAATTAAATACGTGGTTTGAAAGTAAAGGGCTGCGTGCTTCAAATTTGTCAAAGTTACAATGCTATTAAATTAGAAGGGGCGGCAAACTACGAGCGAGAGATGCTATTTTGTAAACTAGTTCGACGCCATCGGACTTGCATGTTCGCACGCAAACAATAAATCAATTTCATAGTTACAGGTTGAGCCAATGGAAAAAAAGACCATAAGCGTTACTTCACCGGAAAAGGGGAGGGTAGATTTTGAAGTCCTACTTGCCTCAAATCCAGTTTGTGATTAGCCCCAAAGGACAAAAAGAATGCAATATTTTTAAAGCAGTGAATATGATATTCTATTACATGAGCGTTATACTATAAGTCGTAACACATTGATTGCAGGGGTCGATATGACACATGAAATATCCATGAAATAAAGTATTTTTCGGGGCCGATTTGCGGGATTGAGAATGTTGTGCTATTAAATCTAAGACCTAACATTACTTTCCCTGTTAATAAAAGTACAGTAGTGTGATGTTATTTCCAGTACAAGTGCTACGTATTGTACGTAACCCCCTTTGCGAGTGCTCTCAAGCACACGTTGGCCATTTGTGTGTTACATGCTAGTTCGCGAGTGAACACGTTGCACTTTGATAGCTGAATCGAACAAGCAACGAGTTCAAAGTAGCTCTACGCGTAGCCTATTCTCGGCCTCATCACGCAAAGTTGGACGCAGGGAATGTAAAGACGAATCATAGTCTTTCACCAAAATACACATGGCCAGATATATACGTAAGAAGAGTAAATGTCCATTGTTTAATTCAGTGCCATGTGAACAGGGAGGGTTATTTTCATGTGTTATCCTTATATATTTATTGTTTTCTTTATTACTGATTGCAAAAATATTATTTGCAATCAACTTACCTGAAGAATATTTGGAAAAAACATCAACATCAAGTAATAGACACATCTACAATACATATTTAGTATTTGCTGATCCAGTTCTGAGTGCCGAGCTGCACAACTCGGACCTATGAATCTCACAAAGAATATGATATATTTATATGTTTGATGGATATAGTAGTCCCTTACTCCTATGGAGACTGAATAGGATTCACTAGTCCCTCATCCTATGTGAAGGATTCACTAAATGTACTAGCCCTTTAATGCTGTGGACATTCAAGATCTCCTCCCCAGTGCCATCCAGACATAAGTTTATTTTACATTTATAATACCTTAGAGAAGATTATTTATATAATACTTAAGAAATCTGGCTAGTTTTCCACTAAGCCATCTAGTCTTCCAGTAAACTCAGAGCAGGTCCAGTCCCTAGTGAAACCCAGTGACCCTTCCTCTAAACTTACCTGTGTGTTGCTTCTACTAATCATCTATGGTCACTGGAGAAGTAAAATACCCACGGAAACCACTTAGTATTGGAGTTGTTGCTAGTGTGGTTGGCCATGGTGGGGTCTTTTTTAGTCACAGCTACAGTAGCCGACGTTTTGCAGCCTGTAGGGGTTCCATTATGGCTTATATGCCACCCCACTCGGGCTGAACTCTGCCCAGATATGTTTAGTAGGCAAAGATTTCCCTCAGGTTAATCCATGTGCGTTCTAGCCTGGCAGCAAAATGCTGGCACCTGAACCCTTACATTCGGTCAAGTGACCATTTCTTGGTTTGTTATCGTAACAATTACAACAAGTCTCATGTCCATTTTAATAGCTTATTTAGAGTCCAAAATAGCAGGGTTTGCTTATTGGTTTCAGGGGAGTCCCAAAATCAATCATGACAATTGTTTTACATAATGACCTATGGTGCTTAACATAATGACCTATGATAATATCAAAAGCAATGCGTTATAATGTGATCTCAAGGCCACATGTAACAGGAATTGTCATTTTTATCCTCTCTGCTCTCATCTGTCTCATTGAAAATTTAATTTTTCTTTCCCTTCTTTTCATTTACAGAAAAAGCAGCCAATCAAAGGTCTCCATCCTGGACTTTGTGGTGGAAGATATTATCATCCACTTGGGTTGCTACATAGTATCTGTGAACTTACTTTGCCTAATAACTGGAATAAAAACAACACCTGAAGAGGACAACATATTTTCTACCACGGGAGAAGTTCCAAACCATTTCGGATTCAATTGTATTCAGTCCTTACTGGTCATACTCAGCACTTATAGTTTCCTGTTAGCTTGCTGCCCTATATCTGTTCCCTGAATACTGTATCACTGTCTACAACAATATTGTTCCTTGTTCTAACTGGAATTATGGTCATCTCCAACTTCATCCATCTCTTCGTTTTCATCATCGCTGTTACTATGTTCTCCTTTATCTTTTTTCTTCTTTACCACTTTTTAAACTTTATATAAATAATCTTTTAATCACCACCATCACTTTGTGCCAATTCATAAACTGACATTGTGGTCAGGATTTGTAAAAGACTTACATTGAACTTTCTCTAGAAATGGTTTTCAAAGTTCTTCTGAAAAATAAACCATATCTATATGACCACCAAAAATATTTAATATATTGTGGGCAAAAGATTAATAGAAGCCCTCCACATTACAAGGTTCCCAGAATGCAGTGCAATAACTGTATTTCTCTGAATTCTGTGCATGGAACACGTTTTCTTACTTATTTTAGAAGTTCAAATGTGAATACAAATGTACTATTTATTTACTACATCAAAAATTAGAAACAAACTCTTAAATGTGGCTGGGATTGTAATAAGAGGGAGCTTGTTATTATTGTGATCGGCTGCACAGATCATGGATCTTGTTTGATTAGTGAGGCATAAAAAGTCAAAAAGAATAAAGTGTTCCCATATTATCTTTTCATTTCATATGGTACTACTGAAACAGATAAAACAAGCATCTTAAAACATTAATATTTTTCAAAAGAAATATCATTTTGCCTAATTGCTTGTTCTGACTTTCAGTGATTTGTCTATTTCAATATATAACACTTCATATTTCTGGCCATGGTGTTCAATTGTATTCTCCCTAGGTCTGAGCATGCCTATTCTTTTTATGCACTCAAGACAATGTCCTCCATGCCATGGGGGTAATCAGTAATTATTATTAATGGTCTCTCATTAACAAGAGTTTTTCAGATCTGTTTTCCAGCTCAAAATGGCAAAGTTAGTTTTGTTTATGGGTATCTTAGATGTAAATCCATCCTTGGCACTCCTCTTTCTACCAATGGCAGAGTTATATTATCTGTATTAGTTCTCATTGGAAGCCTCTCTAATAGTTTGAGTTTCTTTAAACACATACAGAAAAAATGTTGATAGATATTTTCTACATTTATTTTATTCCTTTGTGTGTCCGACATATCCATTAACTCAACAAAGTAGAGACCGGAGACCCAAAACTACAGAGAAATCTGCCATTTGCATTTTCATCCTTTATTTCTGTTTCCTGTAGTTGGTTGTAATGGAACTATGATTAGGCGTGTCTGTTTCAAATGTAAAGGGGCACTGTAGTGTTTAGACAAGTCATGTCCCATCTAGTATAATGGTAAGTCAATTATCCAAATGATATAAAGTTATGAATTTTTGGTATTTGATTTTCTCTAAGGGGCTGTGATGTTGTAGAAATTAGGAGCCTCCACGAATACTGTTGCTATTTACTAAGAAATATGTTGTCATTGTTTCTATATCATCAAACACATAACTAATCTAAGAAAGGTCTATTATGCCTCATTAGTTAAAAATTCAATTTAACTTCCAAAAACATGAAGGTTGCATAGATTTAAGTAAAACATTTTCTCATGTCTTGGGGTAATATATAAAAGTACTTAAGCACTGGGTTTGACTTATTGAGCCAGATCTTCTAATGGGTGAGGAACCTTCATGATATACTATGGACGTAAAATTCCACCCTAAAGCGTCTCCATCTTTTTCTTGAGATTATATTTTTGTGTATAACAGGAATTTGTATTTATACACTGGCATTGTATACTTTTTTCATTCTTGATCAATTAATGAAGTTGTAGTTTTATTGTACATTATTTCTATTTTTATTGACACTGAAACACATAAAAGACATAATAATTATCATGATTAAGTGTTTTACAATTAGAAATCTGAAAATAAATTAGTAACTTAGAAGTTATACAAATGAATTAACAAAATTAAAAGTAAGATAGTTAAACAAATGAATAATATAATAACTGCAAAGCATACATTAAACACAAGGGTTGGATATTGTATATTGTTCTTTGTGTCAATCTGTTGCCAATACATTCATTGGAAAAGTTATTTAGCTATGAAATTGTTAATTTGTTCTGTTTGTTTTACATAATGAAACTATTGCAGACGCCATTGTGATTATCTCGCGATTCCTATGTGTTACGGCTTAGATCCCAACTGAGCTTGTTTTGGGATCCAGTTGTTTTAGTGCACGTCATGTGCTTGGGGATCGATTAACTTAGCAGGCAAATGAATGCAAATGGGACTTAATGAAAATAACTTTGAAATGAACACACCAACGCAAGCCACTCATTTAGTTTCGTCATTAGCTCACACAGGAACACAAGTCTAATTAATGAGACCAAGTAATCTCATGGCTACACAGGACGCCGGGGGACGCAGAGCGCAGAGAATCATTACAATTATCTCATGCAGTTACAGATCTATTGGAAAGTATATGGGAAATAAAGTCACAGAGTTATTTCTTGTTCAGTTGTGTGATATCAATCTTCCAAAATTATAATGACAACTGTCCACAAGTAATTATATGTTTGTTTACATTGTTTCATATGCAGGTGCTGAGTATTGACATTGTAGAAGAAATAAAGTAAATCAATGAATTATATTTTTACCTTAATAACAAATAATATATACAAGTAAACACATAAACTGTACTCTGGCATAACCCATTAACCAAAATGCTCATAAAGCATATATACACACATACACACAGATACATACATACAGTATATATATATATATATATATATATATATATATATATATATATATATCACAAACTGCATCTTCAATGGGGCTGGACAGGAATCTAGCTCAAGCCTACACCAGCAGGACCATGTAGTTCTTACAACCTCTGGTAGAGAAGATGGCCTCAGGTTATAAGGAACACCATCTCATACCTTAGAATTAGCATGAATTCAAAGACTGACACTTACACCTTGTCTATGTAAGTACAGACACATCTCTCTCCTTTATTAATTGTTACATTTTATACAATTTTCTGGGGGCTGAGTGAGTTATCACCAGATAACAACACTGTAGCATAATAGGCTGCCCCTGCTAACTTGGAAACACTGCACATCTGATGTGCTCATTCTGGTGTTATATTAACTTTAAACAATTGTTCTAACCACTTATGGGGAGTTTCCACCAGATAACAACACTGTACATAATCAAAATACACACAATATATATGTCATTTTATCCATAAGCAATAAAAAAATACATAACTTTAACCATTAACAGGATAACTTAATTCCAGTCCAGGCCCAAGCCATAGTCCAAAAAAGTCCAGTCAGACCCTGTGCATGACAATATATATATATATATATATATATATATATATTAAATAATACGTCTATATACATACATACACCGTTTAATGCACCACAAACAACCGCAAACAGTCCCTTTGCACAACCGCAAACTCCCCATTTGCACAAGGTTAGATACCAAGCTAGCCATGTCCCGTTCCTTGTCCTCACTGATGTCATTGAAGGTCTCTTCCTCCACCCAGCCACCAAGGGTCCCCAAAAGGTGACAACAAGCCCCCTGGGATGCCTGCTGTGTTTGGACTTCCACCTCCTCAAAGCCACCTTCCTCCTCTGACTCCTCTTCTTCAGACTCCTCTCTCTGCGTTGCCTCTGTCTGCGTTATTATAAGGTGTGTACTGTTAAGTAGTACTATTCCTATCGGTTTAATCCCTGTTACGTCCACTATTAGGGGACGTGTATATGGCATTGATTTTTGGAAGCGGGAGATGGAAAAAGATGCTTGGTCGGTCCTCACACTTCAAATTTGGGGCACTGCGCGTGCAATCTAAGGTGCCACCAGATAGGAGTGGTGTGTTCAGTTGTACTATTTATTTCTATCGGATTCAATTAAGCCAATAAACCTGGCCCGTTACTAGCCAGGGAACTACAAACCAAAACAATACAAAATAGGATACTTCAAATTAAGATCTCAAAGGAAGAAAAAACAACAAACCCAAATAAGATCCAGAAGATTTTTACAAAATTTTACAATACCCTTTATACGGCAACAAAACACATAAATCTACACAAAATGAGGGGATTTCTTAATTCCTGTGATCTCCCCTTAATAGAAGAAAATGACTTAGAGACTTTAAATGCCAAAGTGACCCTAAAGGAAGTGAGAAAAGCAGTCCAGAACCTCAAACCTGGTAAGTCACCAGGCCCAGACGGGTACACCAATTTATATTATAAAAAATGTATAGACAAATTAGGCCCGCACTTGGTCACTCTAACAGAGTTCTAGAAGGCAAGCAAACACCAGCAGAGCTGAACAGGGCAGATATCGCTCCATTCCCTAAGGAGGGTCGAGATGCCCTAGAACCAAAAAACTACAGGCCAATATCATTACTAAACTGTGATACAAAGATCCTGTCAAAAATAATAGTGGATAGAATGTCATCCTTCTTGCCTAAGTTAATACATAATGACCAAGTAGGCTTTGTCTCCCACAGGAAAGTGGGAGACAACATTAGAAAAGTCATGAACCTACTGTACCACACCAAAGCCTCTAAAATTCAAGCCTGTCTTATGGCCTTTGACATTGAAAAGGCGTTTGATTCCCTGGAGTGGACTTACCTATACGCCACGCTTGAAAAATTTGGTATTAAAGGCCATTTCATAAATCTCATACACTCATTATACAAATCATCCAGGGCAAGGTTAGAGATTCCGGGAAATGAGAGATCCTTAATTAAAATAGAAAGAGGAACAAGACAGGGGTGCCCCCTTTCTCCCCTTCTATTCGCAATAGCAATAGAACCCCTGGCTCAGACAATTAGGGCCAACGCTGGGATCACAGGCATAAAAACAGGCCATCACCATTTCAAAACTTGTCTATTTGCAGACGACCTGCTGTGTATGCATTCAAACCCTATCCAATCGGTCCCAGAGTTGATTCGAACTATGGAGGAGTTTGGTCAGTTTTAAACTGAACATAGAGAAGACAGAAGCACTAGCGATTGACTTAACAGCAGTAGAGAAGCAGGGTCTCCAAAGAGAAGTTTAATATTAAGTGGGATAAGAACCACATAAACTACCTGGGAATCAAACTAACAATATTGCAGACGCCATTGTGATTATCTGGCGATTCCTATGTGTTACGGTTTAGATCCCAACCGAGCTTGTTTTGGGATACAGTTGTTTTAGTGCACGTCATGTGCTTGGGGATCGATTAACTTAGCAGGCAAATGAATGCGAATGGGACTTAATGAAAAAAACTTTGAAATGAACACACCAACGCAAGCCACTCATTTAGTTTCGTCATTAGCTCACACAGGAACACAAGTCTAATTAATGAGACCAAGTAATCTCATGCCTACACAGGACGCCAGGGGACGCAGAGCGCAGAGAATCATTACAATTATCTCATGCAGTTACAGATCTATTGGAAAGTATATGGGAAATAAAGTCACAGAGTTATTTCTTGTTCAGTTGTGTGATATCAATCTTCCAAAATTATAATGACAACTGTCCACAAGTAATTATATGTTTGTTTACATTGTTTCAAATGCAGGTGCTGTGTATTGACATTGTAGAAGAAATAAAGTAAATCAATGAATTATATTTTTAACCTTAATAACAAATAATATATACAAGTAAACACATAAACTGTACTCTGGCATAACCCATTAACCAAAATGCTCATAAAGCATATATACACACATACACACACACATATATATATATATATATATATATATATATATATATATATCACAAACTGCATCTTCAATGGGGCTTGACAGGAATCAAGCTCAAGCCTACACCAGCAGGACCATGTAGTTCTTACAACCTCTGGTAGAGAAGATGGCCTCAGGTTATAAGGAACACCATCTCATACCATAGAATTAGCATGAATTCAAAGACTGACACTTACACCTTGTCTATGTAAGTACAGACACATCTCTCTCCTTTATTAATTGTTACATTTTATACAATTTTCTGGGGGCTGAGTGAGTTATCACCAGATAACAACACTGTAGATTAATAGGCTGCAACTGCTAACTTGGAAACCCTGCACATCTGATGAGCTCATTCTGGTGTTATATTAACTTTAAACAATTATTCTAACCACTTATGGGGAGTTTCCACCAGATAACAACACTGTACATAATCAAAATACATACAATATATATGTCATTTTATCCATAAGCAATAAAAAAATACATAACTTTAACCATTAACAGGATAACTTAATTCCAGTCCAGGCCCAAGCCATAGTCCAAAAAAGTCCAGTCAGACCTGTGCATGACAATATATATATATATATATATATATATATATATATATATTAAATAATACGTCTATATACATACACATACAATCACGGAAATGCTGAGAAAAAACAAACAAACAATAAAAGTAAGCATCAAACTAACAAGTAACAATCTATTATTAGGTCAAGAGTAACCATCCAAGAGCCTAAGTATTCTGTATTGGATTTGAGATTGGCCTCCAGTCAGGGCTCACCATGACTATTAGACTCATCAAAGATTTGTACTAATCATTAGCGATGTCGCAAACATAAAATTTTCGGTTCGCGAACCGCGGACGCGAATTTCATCAAATGTTCGCGAACGGGCGAACTGGGCGAACCGCCATAGACTTCAATGAGTAGGCAAATTTCAAAACCCACAGGGACTCTTTCTGGCCACAATAGTGATGGGAAAGTTGTTTCAAGGGGACTAACACCTGGACTGTGGCATGCCGGAGGGGGATCCATGGCAAAACTCCCACGGAAAATTACATAGTTGATGCAGAGTCTGGTTTTAAGCCATAAAGGGCATAAATCACCTAACATTCCTAAATTGTTTGGAATAACATGCTTTAAAACATTAGGTATGATGTTGTATGGATCAGGTAGTGTAAGGGTTACACCCGCTTCACAGTAACAGACCAATCTCCCCGTTTAATGCACCACAAACAACCGCAAACAGTCCCTTTGCACAACTGCAAACTCCCAATTTGCACAAGGTTGGATACCAAGCTAGCCATGTCCCGTTCCTTGCCCTCACTGATGTCATTGAAGGTCTCTTCCTCCACCCAGCCACCAAGGGTCCCTGAAAAGTGACAACAAGCCCCCTGGGATGCCTGCTGTGTTTGATCTTCCACCTCCTCAAAGCCACCTTCCTCCTCTGACTCCTCTTCTTCAGACTCCTCTCTCTGCGTTGCCTCTGTCTGCATTATTATAAGGTGTGTACTGTTAAGTAGTACTTTTCCGATCGGTTTTATCCCTGTTACGTCCACTATTAGGGGACGTGTATATGGCATTGATTTTTGGAAGCGGGAGATGGAAAAAGATGCTTGGTCGGTCCTCACACTTCAAATTTGGGGCACTGCGCGTGCAATCTAAGGTGCCACCAGATAGGAGTGGTGTGTTCAGTTGTACTATTTATTTCTATCGGATTCAATTAAGCCAATAAACCTGGCCCGTTACTAGCCAGGAAACTACAAACCAAAACAACACAAAATAGGATACTTCAAATTAAGATCTTGAAGGGAGAAAAAAAAACGAACCCAAATAAGATCCAGAAGATTTTTTTAAATTTTTACAATACCCTTTATACGGCAACAAAACACATAGATCTACACAAAATGAGGGGATTTCTTAATTCCTGTGATCTCTCCTTAATAGAAGAAAATGACTTAGAGACTTTAAATGCCAAAGTGACCCTAGAGGAAGTGAGAAAAGCAATCCAGAACCTCAAACCTGGTAAGTCACCAGGCCCAGACGGGTACACCAATTTATATTATAAAAAATGTATAGACAAATTAGGCCCGCACTTGGTCACTCTAACAGAGTTCTAGAAGGCAAGCAAACACCAGCAGAGCTGAACAGGGCAGATATCGCTCCATTCCCTAAGGAGGGTTGAGATGCCCTAGAACCAAAAAACTACAGGCCAATATCATTACTAAACTGGGATACAAAGATCAAGTCAAAAATAATAGTGGATAGAATGTCATCCTTCTTGCCTAAGTTAATACATAATGACCAAGTAGGCTTTGTCTCCCACAGGCAAGCGGGAGACAACATTAGAAAAGTTATGAACCTACTGTATTACACCAAAGCCTCTAAAATTCAAGCCTGTCTTATGGCCTTTGACATTAAAAAGGCGTTTGATTCCCTGGAGTGGACTTACCTATACGCCACGCTTGAAAAATTTGGTATTAAAGGCCATTTCATAAATCTCATACACTCATTATACAAATCATCCAGGGCAAGGTTACAGATTCCGGGAGATGAGAGATCCTTGATTAAAATAGAAAGAGGAACAAGACAGGGGTGCCCCCTTTCTCCCCTTCTATTCGCAATAGCAATAGAACCCCTGGCTCAGACAATTAGGGCCAACGCTGGGATCACAGGCATAAAAATAGGCCATCACCATTTCAAAACTTGTCTATTTGCAGACGACCTGCTGTGTATGCATTCAAACCCTATCCAATCGGTCCCAGAGTTGATTCGAACTATGGAGGAGTTTGGTCAGTTTTAAACTGAACATAGAAAAGACAGATGCACTAGCGATTGACTTAACAGCAGTAGAGAAGCAGGGTCTCCAAGAGAAGTTTAATATTAAGTGGGATAAGAACCACATAACTACCTGGGAATCCGACTAACCCCTAAGCTAGAGGACTTGTACAAAGCCAACCACTCCAAACTTTATAAAACAATAATTAATGACCTGAGTATATGACACATGAAATATCCATGAAATAAAGTATTTTTCATTGACGATTTGCAGGATTGAGAATGTTTTCCTATTAAATCTAAGACCTAACATCACTTTCCCTGTTAATAAAAGTACAGTAGTGTGATGTTATCTACAGTACAAGTGCTACGTATAGTACGTAATCACCTTTGCAAGTGCTCTCAAGCCCACGTTGGCCATTTGCGTGTTACATGCTTGTTCATGAGTGAACACGTTGCACTTTGATAGCTGAATCGAACAAGCAGCGAGTTCAACGTAGCTCTCCAAGTAGCCTATTCTCAGCCTCATCACGCAAAGTTGGACGCGGGGAACGTAAAGACAAATCGTCGTACACAAATCGCGCTAAGATCACACTTGCGATTTACGTGTTAACATGTAACTTTAATTTAATGAGGCCCCAGGTCTTTAACCAAAATACACATGGCCAGATATATACGTAAGAAGAGTAAATGTCCATTGTTTAATTCAGTGCCATGTGAACAGGGAGGGTTATTTTCATGTGTTATCCTTATATATTTATTGTTTTCTTTATTAGTGATTGCAAAAATTTTATTTGCAATCAACTTACCTGAAGAATGTTTTGAAAAAACATCAACATCAAGTAATAGACACAACTACAATAAATATTTAGTATTTGCTGATCCAGTTATGAGTGCCAAGCTGCACGACTCGGACCTATGAATCTCACAAAGAATATGATATATTTATATGTTTGAGGGATTTAGTAGTCCCTTACTCCTATGGAGACTGAATAGGATTCACTAGTCCCTCATCCTATGTGAAGGATTCACTAAATTGACTAGCCCTTTAATGCTGTGGATGTTCAAGATCTCCTCCCCAGTGCCACCCAGACATAAGTTTATTTTACATTTATAATACCTTAGAGAAGATTATTTATACAATACTTAAGAAATCTGGCTAGTTTTCCACTAAGCCATCTAGTCTTCCAGTAAACTCAGAGCAGGTCCAGTCTCTAGTGAAACCCAGTGACCCTTCCTCTAAACTTACCTGTGTGTTGCTTCTACTAATCATCTATGGTCACTGGAGAAGTAAAATAACCATGGAACCCACTTAGTATTGGATTTGTTGCTAGTGTGGTTGGCCATGGGGGGGTCTTTTTTAGTCACAGCTACAGTAGCCGACGTTTTGCAGCCAGTAGGGGTTCCATTATGGCTTATATGCCACCCCACTCGGGCTGAACTCTGCCCAGATATGTTTAGTAGGCAAAGATTTCCCTCAGGTTAATCCATGTGCGTTCTAGCCTGGCAGCAAAATGCTGGCGCCTGAACCCTTACATTCGGTCATGTGACGATTTCTTGGTTTGTTATGGTAACAATTACAACAAATCTCATGTCCATTTTAATAGCTTATTTAGAGTCCAAAATAGCAGGGTTTGCTTATTGGGTTCAGGAAGTCCCAAAATCAGTCATGACAATTGTTTTACATAATGACCTATGGTGCTTAACATAATGACCTATGATGATATCAGACGCAATGCTTTATAATGTGATCTCAAGGCCACATGTAGCAGGAATTTCATTTTTATCCTCTCTTCTCTCATCTGTCTCATTGAAAATTAAAAAAATGGCCCCTTTTTTTCATTTACAGAAAAAGCAGCCAACCAAAGGTCCCCATTCTGGAGTTTGTGGTGGAAGATATTATCTTCCAGTTGGGTTGCTACATAGTATCTGTGAACTTTCTTTGCCTAATAACTGGAATAAAAACAACACCTGAAGAGGACCACATATTTTCTACCACGGGAGAAGTTCCAAACCATTTCGGATTCAATTCTATTCTGTCCTTACTGGTCATACTCTGCATTTTCCTGTTAGCTTGCTTCCCTATCTAGTACACATGTCAATGTTCAGAACATCTGTCCATCATGATGTGTGGGATAAAGTGGGGGTTATCATTCATAATAACTGTTCAGGAAAGATATCTGTTCCCTGAATACTGTGTCACTGTCTACAACAATATTGTTCCTTGTTCTAACTGGAATTATGGTCATCTCCAACTTCATCCATCTCTTCGTTTTCATCATCGCTGTTACTATGTTCTCCTTTATCTTTTTTCTTCTTTACCACTTTTTAAACTTTATATAAATAATATTTTAATCACCACCATCACTTTGTGCCAATTCATAAACTGACATTGTGGTCAGGATTTGTAAAATACCTACATTGAACTTTCTCTAGAAATGATCTTCAAAGTTCTTCTGAAAAAGAAACAATATCTATATGACCATCAAAAATGATTTAATATATTGTGGGCAAAAGAGCGATAGAAGCCCTCCACATTACAAGGTTCCCAGAATGCAGTGCAATAACTGTATTTCTCGGAATTCTGTGCATGGAACAAGTTTTTTTACTTATTTTAGACATTCAAATGTGAATAAAAATGTACTATTTATTTACTACATCAAAAATTAGAAACAAACTCTTAAATGTGGCTGGGATTGTAATAAGAGGGAGCTTGTTATTATTGTGACGGGCTGCGCAGATAATGGATCTTGTTTGATTAGTGAGGCATAAAAAGTCAAAAAGAATAAAGTGTTCCCATATTATCGTTTCACTTCATATGGTACTACTGAAACATTAATATTTTTCAAAAGAAATATCATTTTGCCTAATTGCTTGTTCTGACTTTCAGTGATTTGTCTATTTCAATATATAACACTTCATATTTCTGGCCATGGTGTTCAATTGTATTCTCCCTAGGTCTGAGCATGCCTATTCTTTTTATGCACTCAAGAAAATGTACTCCATGCCATGGGGGTAATCAGTAATTATTATTAATGGTCTCTCATTAACAAGAGTTTTTCAGATCTGTTTTCCAGCTCAAAATGGCAAAGTTAGTTTTGTTTATGGGTATCTTAGATGTAAATCCATCCTTGGCACTCCTCTTTCTACCAATGGCAGAGTTATATTATCTGTATTAGTTCTGATTGGAAGCCTCTCTAATAGTTTGAGTTTCATTAAACACATACAGAAAAAATGTTGATAGATATTTTCTACATTTATTTTATTCCTTGGTGTGTCCGACATATCCATTAACTCAACAAAGTAGAGACTGGATACCCAAAACTACAGAGAAATCTGCCATTTGCATTTTCATCCCTTATTTCTGTTTCCTGTAGTTGGTTGTAATGGAACTATGATTAGGCGTGTCTGTTTCAAATGTAAAGGGGCACTGTAGTGTTTAGACAAGTCATGTCCCATCTAGTATAATGGTAAGTCAATTATCCAAATTATATAAAGTTATGAATTTTTGGTATTTGATTTTCTCTAAGGGGCAGTGATGTTGTAGAAATTAGGAGCCTCCAAGAATACTGTTGCTATTTACTAAGAAATATGTTGTCATTGTTTCTAGATCATCAAACACATAACTAATCTAAGAAAGGTCTTTTATGCCTCATTAGTTAAAATTTCAATTTAACTTCCAAAAACATGAAGGTTGCATAGATTTAAGTAAAACATTTTCTCATGTCTTGGGGTAATATATAAAAGTACTTAAGCACTGGGTTTGACTTAATGAGCCAGATCTTCTAATGCGTGAGGAACCTTCATGATATACTATGGACGTATAATTCCACCCTAAAGTGTCTCCATTTTTTTCTTGAGATTATATTTTTGTGTATAACAGGAATTTGTATTTATACACTTGCATTGTATATATTTTTTCATTCTTGATCAATTAATGAAGTTGTGGTTTTATTGTACATTATTTCTATTTTTATTGACACTGAAACACATAAAATATATAATAACTATTATCATGATTAAGTGTTTTACAATTAGAGATACAAACCAGAAAATAAATTAGTAACTTAGAAGTTAGATATGTAAACATATTTTAGGATCAATTAGTATAATAAAAATGGTTGCTTTATTAAATTGGGGTAACAACGGCGTATTAAAAACACATATAAAAAATCCAGGATTAGGACATGACTTTTAAAAGAAGGCTGAATTGTGTGAGACAAAATAACCACTAGAATGGTATATAATTTGACTCTTAATAGAGGGGTAATTTGTCTCTGCAGGTGCTTGTGTGTCAGGATAGATGATTAAACCTGATGTGTGGTCCTCCTAATAAAGTCTTTTAGAGGAACAAAAAAACACTATTCTTACTGCCTGTTTGTACAGTGTGTTAAAGAGACACCTCACAGAGGACACTTTGCAGGGAGACTGCTTTGAGTAATACCTCCAGCACTGTCTGGGTGTCTATGTACTTCTCTTACTGAGTGGATCTATATAATAAGGTGCTATATATCTGGAAGTTATAATAATAACTCTGAAATTAAACTGGATTTTTTCTTCCAGTGTATGGTTGGAAAGTTCCTTTTAAGTTGTGGAGTACAGATAACTCACCTCCTTAATAGGTATAATGCTCTGGTTCTTATCTTTAATATATAAAAGTTCCTGCTGGGAAAAACCACTGTGATATATGCTCAAAATGAGCTCTGGTTTTATGCCTCTTATATATATGTGAGTCCCTGCTGGGAAATTACTGCTATGACGCGTGTTCTCATTGAACTTTCAAAGGACCATACTGTTTTGTAAAGAGCAAAGTGCCTGCTGTTAGAGAGCAAAATACCTGCTATTAAAGAGTTGGTACTTGCTATTAAAGAGCAAAATGCCTGCTATTATAGAGTTTGTACTCTGTCAGTTCCTTGTCTTTCCATTATAGCACTTATGCGATCTATCACTCATTTGGATAAGGACAGGGAGGGTAACCATGCACACTACACACAAACACTCAGTGAGAAAAACGCCAGCGTGTCCTTGACATCGGGACACACTACGTCATCAGAAGCCGACGCGTTTCGACGTCATCAAGACGTCTTCTTCAAGGGTGAGCTTGCTGAGGCCGTTAGAGCCCTTTTTAAAGTGTTGCCATCTCCATGGAACAGAGTCAGACACAGATGATAGCTTCAAAATAGTGAATCTCTCAGAATTTATTATGAACAAAGACCATAAATCAGTATTACAGAAAGGCCTAATGTTTGTCCCCACTTCAAGGTCTGATAAATTCTCCCACATTAAAGACATAAATCTCTTTGCCCGGAAACTGGCTTTACAAAAATTTTATAAAATTAAAAAAGAAAAAGAACACATGAGATTAGGAATAAGCAAAGAGGACATTGAAACCTTTGAACTTCTCATGTCTCTTCTGGAAGACAACATTTCCTGCTCTAAAAATAGAGAGGAACCCAAAAAGATCTGGAAAAATAAAAGCCAGTTTACACCGGTTTTTAAGGAGTTCTCTAATATCTGGGTGTTCCTACAACAAGTCACTATGGAAATAGAAAAACTTGACTATATGAAACTCAAAAGACATTTCAATCTGACTAAAAAGGAATACGTAGCATTGAATGAACTAAAGTCTCTTAAAGACATACAAATTAAACCTGCAGACAAGGGTGGGAACTTGGTTATATTAAGCAATGAGAATTACAAAAAAATGTGTTACAAGATCTTGGAAGATAACTCCACCTATGAAATAATTGCAAAAAATCCATCTATAGAATATAGATTAATACTTAAATCTATATTAGAGAAAGGCAAAACAGATAATATCATAGATGAACCCACTTTTGGTTTTCTCCTGCCAAAATACCCTAGTATCTCCACCTTCTATGCTCTGCCAAAAATACACAAAAAAACGGTTCCTATTCCAGGAAGACCTATAATATCAGGTACAGGCAACTTGTCTTCTAATGCCAGTATTTTTGTAGACTTCTATCTCCGTGACTTAGTTCAAAATCTACCTTCCTATGTAAAGGACACCAATGACATACTGAGACATCTTGAGAACCTAACAGTACCAAAGAATTCATGGCTTGCATCCATAGATGTGGAAGCCTTATACAGCAGCATACCACATAACTTTGGTATACAAGCAGTACAACATTTTTTGAGTGCTAAAAGTAACAACCTTAAAAAATTCAACAATTTCGTGGTTCAACTACTTGAATACATTCTTAAACATAATTTCTTCTTGTTCAATGGAAAATGGTTCCATCAAAAGAAAGGGACGGCTATGGGAACATCTTGTGCACCCAGCTACGCCAACCTTCTATTGGGATGGTGGGAAGAAAAACTTTTCTCTGATCCACTTTTTGAACATCTTATTAGTCACGCATTAATTTGGCGTAGATATATAGATGACATTCTGTTAATTTGGACTGGTTCCAAGGCAGAATTTGAGACCTTTATGCACCTATTGAACAACAATGAGATAGGTCTAAAATTTACACATGATATACATCCTTCCCAAATCACCTTTCTAGACTTATACATTCGGAAAGATAACCAGGGGGAAATCACCACCACCACCTATAGAAAGGACACAGCCACCAATACCTTGCTCATGTGGGACAGCCAACATTTCGAACCACTAAAAAGAGGCATCCCCAAAGGACAATACCTGAGAATAAGACGAAATTGTAGTTCTGATAGTGAATTCAAGACAGAGGCAGACAAACTCAGACAGAGATTTCTGGAGAGAGGCTATCCGAATAAGTGTTTAAAAAAAGCATTCAAATATGCTCTTGGTTGTGACAGAACGGAAATGCTTAATAGACAATCTGAAAAAAGCTCTGAGCCTATAACAACACAGCCTAGATGTATAATGACATTTGGATATGACTCACCGGCAATAAAAGAGATTCTATCCAAACACTGGCATATACTAAAAGGTGATGAAGACTTAGAAAATGATTTGTCATCTGATATATCAATAACATATCGTAGAGGGAAGAATTTAAAGGATATGTTGGTACATAGCCTTTTTAAGGAGAATAGATCCACAAACACATGGCTAAATCCACCAATTGGGTGTTTCAGGTGTGGAAAATGTAAATTTTGTAAATATATAAAACCGACAAAAATATACGTACATCCACACAGTGGGGAGACCTATGTGCTGAAAGACTTTTCAAACTGTTGCTCAACAAGCGTAATATATGTAGCCTCATGCATATGTAGCAAGATCTACGTAGGAAAAACGCGGCGCCAGCTACGTAGACGCATAGGGGAACACATATATTCTATCCAAAAAGATCTTGATACACCCTTAGCACGCCATGTGAAACATTATCACAAAGGAAAAAGTGAAGTGTTGACTTTCACAGTATTGGAAAAGGTACACTTAGGCCCTAGACAGGGTGACCTGGACAAGAAATTATTACAGCATGAGGCTCGGTGGATTCATAAACTAAAAGCATTGACTCCCAAAGGTCTTAATGAGGGTTTTACTTTCACCTCCTTTATTTGAGTTGGGCACATTTTCATTTACACATATTAACTCACCTATCACCTCGACACAATCAGGGGTTCAATCATCCCCACATCCGCCCTTTCCCCTCACCCACTCCCCTTTTTTCTGTCCCTTTACTCAAATTAGTCCTTTCCAGAGTAAAGATGTCTTTACATACACCGTATTAGTTTTCACCATCACAATACACCGTATTAATCCACATCTGCATCTTCCATCTATCATAACATGATATGATGTCATATTTATGCTCTTGCACATTCATTCCTTCTCAATTTTACTATCCTTTGGAAAGCATCTTTTTTATAGCTATAACCACGGCTATTCAAACCTTATTGTTCACTTTAGGATCTTTCCTCTCCTGGCACCACCAGCTAATATTCACCTTATGCACACTTAGGTTCCAGCCCTTTCACTCTGATATAATTTTTTGTGCAATAAAGAAAAATCTGTCTATTATGCACTGCAATCACTTAAACACTTTAAGTGTTCCTATCAACAATGTATAACTCTTCGTTTCTTTTGCATATAATCATTTTAAGGAGGTAGAAAATATCAGCACCCTCCCTCTTAAATTGGGAATTCATATGTGCATCCATCTTTAAGACATATATCTAAGATATTGTCATTTTTTCCTCCAGAAAATGCACCAATTAGTATGTTGGGAGCCTAAAACATAGGAGCATAGAGATCTCCCTGAACTAACTATGACATAAATGAGCACTTGATATTGACTCTCAATGTACATAGTAGTTATTATAAGCCAGTACAAACAAGTACCTTTTTCCACTATCAAGGAAGCTTAGGAACTATCAGAACCTTATTGGTATATATACATGCTGACATGCCACAACTTTATAAGGCTCAATGTACATACAGCCCTTTTTCTCCTTCTAAGTAGCCACGTTATAAAGAGAATGACACTCTATTTATTGCATTTACTAAAATCTACAGCGTATATCCAGCAGGCTGTAAGTTACATGTCATTTCCGCTCACCACCAGAGGGGGCGTTTTTATGTTACTGCTCATGTTCCACAGTTCCCTATTAGTTGCCATGGAGATGGCAACACTTTAAAAAGGGCTCTAACGGCCTCAGCAAGCTCACCCTTGAAGAAGACGTCTTGATGACGTCGAAACGCGTCGGCTTCTGATGACGTAGTGTGTCCCGATGTCAAGGACACGCTGGCGTTTTTCTCACTGAGTGTTTGTGTGTAGTGTGCATGGTTACCCTCCCTGTCCTTATCCAAATGAGTGATAGATCGCATAAGTGCTATAATGGAAAGACAAGGAACTGACAGAGTACAAACTCTATAATAGCAGGCATTTTGCTCTTTAATAGCAAGTACCAACTCTTTAATAGCAGGTATTTTGCTCTCTAACAGCAGGCACTTTGCTCTTTACAAAACAGTATGGTCCTTTGAAAGTTCAATGAGAACACGCGTCATAGCAGTAATTTCCCAGCAGGGACTCACATATATATAAGAGGCACAAAACCAGAGCTCATTTAGAGCATATATCACAGTGGTTTTTCCCAGCAGGAACTTTTATATATTAAAGATAAGAACCAGAGCATTATACCTATTAAGGAGGTGAGTTATCTGTACTCCACAACTTAAAAGGAACTTTCCAACCATACACTGGAAGAAAAAATCCAGTTTAATTTCAGAGTTATTATTATAACTTCCAGATATATAGCACCTTATTATATAGATCCACTCAGTAAGAGAAGTACATAGACACCCAGACAGTGCTGGAGGTATTACTCAAAGCAGTCTCCCTGCAAAGTGTCCTCTGTGAGGTGTCTCTTTAACACACTGTACAAACAGGCAGTAAGAATAGTGTTTTTTTGTTCCTCTAAAAGACTTTATTAGGAGGACCACACATCAGGTTTAATCATCTATCCTGACACACAAGCACCTGCAGAGACAAATTACCCCTCTATTAAGAGTCAAATTATATACCATTCTAGTGGTTATTTTGTCTCACACAATTCAGCCTTCTTTTAAAAGTCATGTCCTAATCCTGGATTTTTTATATGTGTTTTTAATACGCCGTTGTTACCCCAATTTAATAAAGCAACCATTTTTATTATACTAATTGATCCTAAAATATGTTTACATATCAAACAGACATTTGGTAGAAAATACCATAGGAATAAGTGTTCCTAAGTTCTCATTCTAACTTAGAAGTTATACAAATGAATTAACAAAATTAAAAGTAAGATAGTTAAACAAATGAATAATATAATAACTGCAAAGCATACATTAAACACAAGGGTTGGATATTGTATATTGTTCTTTGTGTCAATCTGTTGCCAATACATTCATTGGAAAAGTTATTTAGCTCTGAAATTGTTAATTTGTTCTGTTTGTTTTACATTATGAAACTATTGCATGCGCCATTGTGATTATCTGGCGATTCCTATGTGTTACGGTTTAGATCCCAACCGAGCTTGTTATGGGATCCAGTTGTTTTAGTGCACGTCATGTGCTTGGGGATCGATTAACTTAGCAGGCAAATGAATGCGAATGGGACTTAATGAAAATAACTTTGAAATGAACACACCAACGCAAGCCACTCATTTAGTTTCGTCATTAGCTCACACAGGAACACAAGTCTAATTAATGAGACCAAGTTATCTCATGGCTACACTGGACGCCGGGGGACGCAGAGCGCAGAGAATCATTACAATTATCTCATACAGTTACAGGTCTATTGGAAAGTATATGGGAAATAAAGTCACAGAGTTATTTCTTGTTCAGTTGTGTGATATCAATCTTCCAAAATTATAATGACAACTGTCCATAAGTAATTATATGTTTGTTTACATTGTTTCATATGCAGGTGCTGAGTATTGACATTGTAGAAGAAATAAAGTAAATCAATGAATTATATTTTTAACCTTAATAACAAATAATATATACAAGTAAACACATAAACTGTACTCTGGCATAACCCATTAACCAAAATGCTCATAAAGCATATATACACACATACACATACATACATATATTTGTGGACATATTTGTATGTCCCAGCTCAACTTCCCAGAATGCAGTGTAATAACTGTTTTTTCTCGGAACTCTGAGCTGGAAGCAGGTTTTTTAACTTGCTTTGGACATTCAAGTGTGAACACAGATGTACTTTTTATTTACTGCACTACTGTACGGTGGAGGGCTTCTATCGCTCTTTTGCCCACCATATTATAAATGATTGTTGTGGTGAACTACCTACTCATAATTTCCACAACACAGGCTGAGATCCCGCTACATGCTGATGATAGCCAGTAAGCTTGAAACATGTACATGGATTGGATACTCAGCCTGTGTTTATTCCAACCTTGGCTTTGCATCAAAGCTATGTAATAATACAGCATGCATAAGCTTAAAGGAAGCCATGTTCGATGATGGCTACGGAATGAAGAGCGAGGCATTTGTGGACATATTTGTATGTCCCAGCTCAACTTCCCAGAATGCAGTGTAATAACTGTTTTTTCTCGGAACTCTGAGCTGGAAGCAGGTTTTTTAACTTGCTTTGGACATTCAGATGTGAACGCAGATGTACTTTTTATTTACTGTACTACTGTACGGTGGAGGGCTTCTATCGCTCTTTTGCCCACCATAATATAAATGATTGTTGTGGTGAACTACCTACTCATAATTTCCACAACACAGGCTGAGATCCCGCTCCATGCTGATGATAGCCAGTAAGCTTGAAACATGTACATGGATTGGATACTCAGCCTGTGTTTATTCCAACCTTGGCTTTGCATCAAAGCTGTGTAATAATACAGCATGCATAAGCTTAAAGGAAGCCATGTTTGATGATGGCTACGGAATGAAGAGCGAGGCATTTGTGGACATATTTGTATGTCCCAGCTCAACTTCCCAGAATGCAGTGTAATAACTGTTTTTTCTCGGAACTCTGAGCTGGAAGCAGGTTTTTTAACTTGCTTTGGACATTCAAGTGTGAACACAGATGTACTTTTTATTTACTATATATATATATATATATAGGTTTGTAACCTGCATCTTCAATGGGGCTTGACAGGAATCAAGCTCAAGCCTACACCAGCAGGACCATGTAGTTCTTACAACCTCTGGTAGAGAAGATGGCCTCAGGTTATAAGGAACACCATCTCATACCTTAGAATTAGCATGAATTCAAAGACTGACACTTACACCTTGTCTATGTAAGTACAGACACATCTCTCTCCTTTATTAATTGTTACATTTTATACAATTTTCTGGGGGCTGAGTGAGTTATCACCAGATAACAACACTGTAGCATTATAGGCTGCCCCTGCTAACTGGGAAACCCTGCACATCTGATGAGCTCATTCTGGTGTTATATTAACTTTAAACAATTGTTCTAACCACTTATGGGGAGTTTCCACCAGATAACAACCTTGTACATAATCAAAATACATACAATATATATGTCATTTTATCCATAAGCAATAAAAAAAATACATAACTTTAACCATTAACAGGATAACTTATTTCCAGTCCAGGCCCAAGCCATAGTCCAAAAAAGTCCAGTCAGACCCTGTGCATGACAATATATATATATATATATTAAATAATACGTCTATATACATACACATACAATCACGGATATGCTGAGAAAAAAATAAAATAAAAGTAAGCATCAAACTAACAAGTAACAATCTATTATTAGGTCAAGAGTAACCATCCTAGAGCCTAAGTATTCTGTATTGGATTTGAGATTGGCCTCCAGTCAGGGCTCACCATGACTATTAGACTCATCAAAGATTTGTACTAATCATTAGCGATGTCGCAAACATAAAATTTTCGGTTCGCGAACCGCGGACGCGAATTTCATCAAATGTTTGCGAACGGGCGAACTGGGTGAACCGCCATAGACTTATATGGGTAGGCAAATTTCAAAACCCACAGGGACTCTTTCTGGCCACAATAGTGATGGGAAAGTTGTTTCAAGGGGACTAACACCTGGACTGTGGCATGCCGGATTGGGATCCATGGCAAAACTCCCACGGAAAATTACATAGTTGATGCAGAGTCTGGTTTTAAGCCATAAAGGGCATAAATCACCTAACATTCCTAAATTGTTTGGAATAACATGCTTTAAAACATTAGGTATGATGTTGTATCGATCAGGTAGTGTAAGGGTTACACCCGCTTCACAGTAACAGACCAATCTCCCCGTTTAATGCACCACAAACAACCGCAAACAGTCCATTTGCACAACTGCAAACTCCCCATTTGCACAAGGTTGGATACCAAGCTAGCCATGTCCCGTTCCTTGTCCTCACTGATGTCATTGAAGGTCTCTTCCTCCACCCAGCCACCAAGGGTCCCCGAAAGGTGACAACAAGCCCCCTGGGATGCCTGCTGTGTTTGGTCTTCCACCTCCTCAAAGCCACCTTCCTCCTCTGACTCCTCTTCTTCAGACTTCTCTCTCTGCGTTGCCTCTGTCTGCGTTATTATAAGGTGTGTACTGTTAAGTAGTACTATTCCTATCGGTTTAATCCCTGTTACGCGCACTATTAGGGGACGTGTATATGGCATTGATTTTTGGAAGCAGGAGATGGAAAAAGATGCTTGGTCGGTCCTCACACTTCAAATTTGGGGCACTGCGTGTGCAATCTAAGGTGCCACCAGATAGGAGTGGTGTGTTCAGTTGTACTATTTATTTCTATCGGATTCAATTAAGCCAATAAACCTGGCCCGTTACTAGCCAGGAAACTACAAACCAAAACAACACAAAATAGGATACTTCAAATTAAGATCTCGAAGGGAGAAAAAACAACGAACCGAAATAAAATCCAGAAGATTTTTACAAAATTTTACAATACCCTTTATACGGCAACAAAACACATAGATCAACACAAAATGAGGGGATTTCATAATTCCTGTGATCTCCCCTTAATAGAAGAAAATGACTTAGAGACTTTAAATTCCAAAGTGACCCTAGAGGAAGTGAGAAAAGCAATCCAGAACCTCAAACCTGGTAAGTCACCAGGCCCAGACGGGTACACCAATTTATATTATAAAAAAATGTATAGACAAATTAGGCCCGCACTTGGTCACTCTAACAGAGTTCTAGAAGGCAAGCAAACACCAGCAGAGCTGAACAGGGCAGATATCGCTCCATTCCCTAAGGAGGGTCGAGATGCCCTAGAACCAAAAAACTACAGGCCAATATCATTACTAAACTGTGATACAAAGATCCTGTCAAAAATAATAGCGGATAGAATGTCATCCTTCTTGCCTAAGTTAATACATAAGGACCAAGTAGGCTTTGTCTCCCACAGGCAAGCGGGAGACAACATTAGAAAAGTCATGAACCTACTGTATTACACCAAAGCCTCTAAAATTCAAGCCTGTCTTATGGTCTTTGACATTGAAAAGGCGTTTGATTCCCTGGAGTGGACTTACCTATACGCCACGCTTGAAAAATTTGGTATTAAAGGCCATTTCATAAATCTCATACACTCATTATACAAATCATCCAGGGCAAGGTTACAGATTCCGGGAGATGAGAGATCCTTAATTAAAATAGAAAGAGGAAAAAGACAGGGGTGCCCCCTTTCTCCCCTTCTATTCGCAATAGCAATAGAACCCCTGGCTCAGACAATTAGGGCCAACGCTGGGATCACAGGCATAAAAATAGGCCATCACCATTTCAAAACTTGTCTATTTGCAGACGACCTGCTGTGTATGCATTCAAACCCTATCCAATCGGTCCCAGAGTTGATTCGAACTATGGAGGAGTTTGGTCAGTTTTAAACTGAACATAGAGAAGACAGAAGCACTAGCGATTGACTTAACAGCAGTAGAGAAGCAGGGTCTCCAAGAGAAGTTTAATATTAAGTGGGATAAGAACCACATAAACTACCTGGGAATCCGACTAACCCCTAAGCTAGAGGACTTGTACAAAGCCAACCACTCCAAACTTTATAAAACAATATTTAATGACCTGAGTATATGACACATGAAATATCCATGAAATAAAGTATTTTTCATGGACGATTTGCAGGATTGAGAATGTTTTGCTATTAAATCTAAGACCTAACATCACTTTCCCTGTTAATAAAAGTACAGTAGTGTGATGTTATTTACAGTACAAGTGCTACATAAAGTACGTAATCACCTTTGCAAATGCTCTCAAGCCCACGTTGGCCATTTGCGTGTTACATGCTTGTTCATGAGTGAACACGTTGCACTTTGATAGCTGAATCGAACAAGCAGCAGGTTCAACGTAGCTCTCCACGTAGCCTATTCTCAGCCTCATCACGCAAAGTTGGACGGGGGGAACGTAAAGACAAATCGTCGTACACAAATCGCGCTAAGATCACATTTGCGAGTTACGTGTTAACATTAATTTAATGAGGCCCCAGGTCTTTAACCAAAATACACATGGCCAGATATATACGCAAGAAGAGTAAATGTCCATTGTTTAATTCAGATCCATGTGAACAGGGATGGTTATTTTCATGTGTTATCCTTATATATTTATTGTTTTCTTTATTACTGATTGCAAAAATTTTATTTGCAATCAACTTACCTGAAGAATGTTTGGAAAAAACATCAACATCAAGTAATAGACACAACTACAATAAATATTTAGTATTTGCTGATCCAGTTCTGAGTGCCAAGCTGCACGACTCGGACCTATGAATCTCACAAAGAATATGATATATTTATATGTTTGAGGGATTTAGTAGTCCCTTACTCCTATGGAGACTGAATAGGATTCACTAGTCCCTCATCCTATGTGAAGGATTCACTAAATTGACTAGCCCTTTAATGCTGTGGATGTTCAAGATCTCCTCCCCAGTGCCACCCAGACATAAGTTTATTTTACATTTATAATACCTTAGAGAAGATTATTTATATAATACTTAAGAAATCTGGCTAGTTTTCCCCTAAGCCATCTAGTCTTCCAGTAAACTCAGAGCAGGTCCAGTCTCTAGGGAAACCCAGTGACCCTTCCTCTAAACTTACCTGTGTGTTGCTTCTACTAATCATCTATGGTCACTGGAGAAGTAAAATACCCACGGAACCCACTTAGTATTGGATTTGTTGCTAGTGTGGTTGGCCATGGGGGGTCTTTTTTAGTCACAGCTACAGTAGCCGACGTTTTGCAGCCAGTAGGGGTTCCATTATGGCTTATATGCCACCCCACTCTGGCTGAACTCTGCCCAGATATGTTTAGTAGGCAAAGATTTCCCTCAGGTTAATCCATGTGCGTTCTAGCCTGGCAGCAAAATGCTGGCGCCTGACCCCTTACATTCGGTCATGTGATCATTTCTTGGTTTGTTATGTTAACAATTACAACAAGTCTCATGTCCCTTTTAATAGCTTATTTAGAGTCCAAAATAGCAGGGTTTGCTTATTGGGTTCAGGAAGTCCCAAAATCAGTCATGACAATTGTTTTACATAATGACCTATGGTGCTTAACATAATGACCTATGATGATATCAGACGCAATGCTTTATAATGTGATCTCAAGGCCACATGTAGCAGGAATTTCATTTTTATCCTCTCTTCTCTCATCTGTCTCATTGAAAATTAAAAAAAATGTCCCCTTTTTTTCATTTACAGAAAAAGCAGCCAACCAAAGGTCTCCATTCTGGAGTTTGTGGTGGAAGATATTATCTTCCAGTTGGGTTGCTACATAGTATCTGTAAACATTCTTTGCCTAATAACTGGAATAAAAACAACACCTGAAGAGGACCACATATTTTCTACCACGGGAGAAGTTCCAAACCATTTCGGATTCAATTCTATTCTGTCCTTACTGGTCATACTCTGCATTTTCCTGTTAGCTTGCTTCCCTATCTAGTACACATGTCAATGTTCAGAACATCTGTCCATCATGATGTGTGGGATAAAGTGGGGGTTATCATTCATAATAACTGTTCAGGAAAGATATCTGTTCCCTGAATACTGTGTCACTGTCTACAACAATATTGTTCCTTGTTCTAACTGGAATTATGGTCATCTCCAACTTCATCCATCTCTTCGTTTTCATCATCGCTGTTACTATGTTCTCCTTTATCTTTTTTCTTCTTTACCACTTTTTAAACTTTATATAAATAATATTTTAATCACCACCATCACTTTGTGCCAATTCATAAACTGACATTGTGGTCAGGATTTGTAAAAGACCTACATTGAACTTTCTCTAGAAATGATCTTCAAAGTTCTTCTGAAAAATAAACCATATCTATATGACCATCAAAAATGATTTAATATATTGTGGGCAAAAGAGCGATAGAAGCCCTCCACATTACAAGGTTCCCAGAATGCAGTGCAATAACTGTATTTCTCGGAATTCTGTGCATGGAACAAGTTTTTTTACTTATTTTAGACATTCAAATGTGAATACAAATGTACTATTTATTTACTACATCAAAAATTAGAAACAAACTCTTAAATGTGGCTGGGATTGTAATAAGAGGGAGCTTGTTATTATTGTGACGGTCTGCGCAGATAATGGATCTTGTTTGATTAGTGAGGCATAAAAAGTCAAAAAGAATAAAGTGTTCCCATATTATCGTTTCACTTCATATGGTACTACTGAAACAGATAAAACAAGCATCTTAAAACATTAATATTTTTCACAAGAAATATAATTTTGCCTAATTCTTTGGTTTGACTTTCAGTGATTTGTCTATTTCAATATATAACACCATATTTCTGGCCATGGTGTTCAATTGTATTCTCCCTAGGTTTGAGCATGCCTATTCTTTTTATGCACCTCCATGCAAATCAGTCATTATTATTAATGGTCTCTCATTAACAAAAGTTTTTCAGATCTGTTTTCCAGCTCAAAATGGCAAAGTTAGTTTTGTTTATGGGTATCTTAGATGTAAAACCATCCTTGGCACTTCCCTTTCTACCAATGGCAGAGTTATATTATCTGTATTAGTTCTGATTGGAAGCCTCTCTAATAGTTTGAGTTTCATTAAACTCATACAGAAAAAATGTTGATAGACATTTTCTACATTTTTTGGAATTCCTTGGTGTGTCCCACATATCCATTAACACAACAAAGTAGAAACCGGAGACCCAAAACTACAGAGAAATCTGCCATTTGCATTTTCATCCCTTATTTCTGTTTCCTGTAGTTGGTTGTAAAGGAACTATGATTAGGATGTCTGTTTCAAATGTAAAGGGGCACTGTAGTGTTTAGACAAGTCATAAATAATAAAATAATACATTGCATCTAGTATAATGGTAAGTCAATTATCCAAATTATATAAAGTTATGAATTTTTGGTGTTTGATTTTCTCTAAGGGGCTGTGATATTTTGTAATTGTTTCTAGATCATCAAACACATAACTCATCTAAGAAAGGTCTATTTTGCCTCATTAGTTAAAATTTCAATATAACTTCCAAAAACATGAAGGCTAAATAGATTTAAGTAAAACATTTTCTCATGTCTTGGGGTAATATATAAAAGTATTTAAGCACTGGGTTTGACTTAATTAGCCAGATCTTCTAATGGGTGAGGAACCTTCATGATGTACTATGGGCGTATGATTCCACCCTAAAGCTTCTCCATCTTTTTCTTGAGATTATATTTTTGTGTATAGCAGGAATTTGTATTTATACACTTGCATTGTATACTTTCTTTCATTCCTGATCAATTAATGAAGTTGTGGTTTTATTGTCCATTATTTCTATTTTTATTGACACTGAAACACATAAAAGACATAATAATTATCATGATTAAGTGTTTAACAATTAGAAATCTGAAAATAAATTAGTAACTTAGAAGTTATACAAATGAATTAACACAATTAAAAGTAAGATAGTTAAACAAATGAATAATATAATAACTGCAAAGCATACATTAAATACAAGGGTTGGATATTGTATATTGTTCTTTGTGTCAATCTGTTGCCAATACATTCATTGGAAAAGTTATTTAGCTGTGAAATTGCTAATTTGTTCTGTTTGTTTTACATTATGAAACTAATGCAGGTGCCATTGTGATTATCTGGCGATTCTTATGTGTTACGGTTTAGATCCCAACCGAGCTTGTTTTGGGATCCAGTTGTTTTAGTGCACGTCATGTGCTTGGGGATCGATTAACTTACCAGACAAATTAATGCAAATGGGACTTAATGAAAATAACTTTGAAATGAACACACCAAAGCAAGCCACTCATTTAGTTTCGTCATTAGCTCACACAGGAACACAAGTCTAATTAATGAGACCAAGTTATCTCATGGCTACACGGGACGCCGGGGGACGGCAAGCTCAGAGAATCATTACAATTATCTCATGCAGTTACAGGTCTATTGGAAAGTAAATGGGAAATAAAGTCACAGAGTTATTTATTGTTCAGTTGTGTGATATCGATCTTCCAAAATTATAATGACAACTGTCCACAAGCAATTATATGTTTGTTTACATTGTTTCATATGCAGGTGCTGTGTATTGACATTGTAGAAGAAATAAAGTAAATCAATGAATTATATTTTTAACCTTAATAACAAATACAATATACAAGTATACACATAAACTGTACCCTGGCATAACCCATTAACCAAAATGCTCATACAGCATATATACACACATACACACATATACATACAGTATATATATATATATATATATATATATATATATATATATATATATATATATATATATATAGCTCAAGCCTACCCCAGCAGGACCATGTAGTTTTTACTACCTCTGGTAGAGAAGTTTCCTAAGGATATAAGAAACACCATATCATCCCTTAGAATTAGCCTGAATTCACAGACTGACACTTAAACCTTGTCTACAGACACATCTCTCTCCTTTATCAATTGTTACATTTTATAAAATTTTCTGTGGGTTGAGTGAGTTATCACCAGATAACAACACTGTGGCATAATAGGCTGACCCTGCTTACCGGGAAAACCGGCACATCTGATGAGCTCATCCTGGTGAATTTATTAACTTTAAACAGTTGTTCTAACCACAATCTGCTTATTTGCTCAAGGCACCTGTGAGGCCCGGGGTCTTCGCCAGATAACAACACTGTACATAATCAAAATACATACAATGTATATGTAATTTTAACCATAAGCAATAAAAAATACATAGCATTAACCATAAATAGGATAACTTATTCCCAGTCCATGGCCAAGGCAAAGTTCAAAACAGTGCAGTCAGGCACTGGGCATGACAACTGCCCCTTCCTTTGTCAATGCAACACCCTGCCTATTATCTCCATCAGACGATTGGCAGTATGTTGCAGCATTAATATCACTGTCCTGGAGGACCCTTCAAGGCAGTCCAAGGAAACCAGTACATACAGGCTAGCATGTCCAGCAAAAACTTGGGAGGATCTTGTCCCAGCAAAACCATTTTCTTCAAGGCCAGGGAGACCTCCTGACCTACTAATTCTGGAACAGTACTCAGTCCATTTGTAAAACTGAGGAGCACAAGTTTCCCTTTGTCAGGCCTGCACTTTCTCTTGAATGATCTGAGATGCAGGAGTTGCAAAGTGGGCTAGTGCCCTTCTCTGTTGTCATTCATGCCAGAGTAATGGGCAGGTTCAGTAGCTAGTATTTTACAACCATCAATGGCCATAGGGGCCACAAGTGGTCACCATTCTTCCCCTCCCTGTGTCTGCTACTTCTGCTGTCCAGTGTTAGAGTCCTGGGGAATGTAATGATTTTTCTGGCTTACCCGATTCAAGTGGTCACAGGGGCCTAGCCAGTTCAATTAAAACAACCCTTTTTTTACTGTAATTGATTGAATATCAGTAGCCTGCCTAAAGGCGTGTGTGTGAGGCCTATTGCATCTAGTCTGCTAACTTTTGCCAGTGTGCAGTGACACTCATATCTAGTGCCACCGTTGTGCGCAATGAAATAAAACAACCCTTTTTTTACTGTAACCATATAAATATCAGTTGCTTGTCTAAAGGCGTGTGTGTGAGGCCTACAGTGCCTACTCTGCCAACTTTTGCCAGTGCACAGTGACACTCATATCTGGTGTCACAGTAGCTTGCACGCACAGTACCACTAATCGTAAAAAAAATGACAGGCAGAGGCAGGCCAGTCCGCAGGGGCCGTCGTGGTCGTGGTTCTGTGATTCCCTTTGGCCCTAGAATAATGCCCAGTTTTCAGAGGCAACGTAACCTGAAATTGAACAGTTCTGAGGACATGGTTGACTGGCTAACACAGGACACCCACTCTTCTACAGCTTCCGATTGGAACCTAGACGCACCATCCTCCTCCAGCTTAGCTTCGGGCACCTCTCCAGTTACCACTCGCCCGCCTGCCGCCACCACCAGCACTAGCACCACAGCCGCTTCACTTGATCTGTCAGCAGAGTTTTTTACAGATCCGTTGGAAGAAATGAGTGATGCACAAACATTATTGCCAGAGGATGTAGATAACAGGGATATGTCCCAGTCAGGCAGCATTACACACATGGACAGACGGTCTGATGATGATGATGTTGTACCCGGTGATGCTTCCTTTGTTTAGTTGTCAGATACAAGTGAAGTGGTTGATGATGACGATGCGTCCGTGGATGTCACGTGGGTGCCTATAAGAGAAGAAGAGCAGGAGGAAAGTTCAGATGGGGAGACAGAGAGGAGGAGGAGACGAGTTGGAAGCAGCGGGAGGTCGTCGAAAGTAGCTAGTGGCACAGTCAGACAGCATGCATCGGCACCCGGGGTCAGCCAGACAGCACGCCAGTCAACGCATGCTTTTGCCACCACCAGAATGTAGTCATTGCAGAGCTCAGCAGTGTGGCAATTTTTGGTGTGTCTGACTGTGACAACAGTGATGCCATTTGCAACCTGTGCAAAAAGAAACTGAGTCGTGGGAAGTCCAACACCCACCTATGTACAACTTCTTTGCGAAGGCACATGATGTCACATCACAAACGCCTATGGGATCAACACATCAGTACAAGCAGCACACAAAGTCAAAGCCGCCATCCTCCTCCTGGTCCAGCATCTTCAGCCACGTCAACCACTGCTGCCCTGCTTGCCCCCTCTCAACCATCCGCCACTCCGTGTCTCTCACTGAGCAGTCCCTGCTCATCTGCCCACAGTCAGGTGTCTGTCAAGGACATGTTTGAGCGTAAGAAGGCAATGTCACAAAGTCACCCCCTTGCCCGGCAACTGACAGCTGGCTTGTCTGAACTCTTAGCCCGCCAGCTTTTACCATACAAGCTGGTGGAGTCTGAGGTGTTCAAAAAATTTGTAGCTATTGGGACACCGCAGTGGAAGGTACCCGGCCGAAATTTCTTTGCACAAAATGTAATCCCCATCCTGTACTCGATTGTGCAAAATGAAGTAATGGCATCTCTGGCACACAGTGTTGGGGCAAGGGTCCATCTGACCACGGATACCTGGTCTGCAAAGCATGGTCAGGGCAGGGATATCACCTACACTGTGCATTGGGTAAACCTGGTGACGGCTGCCAAGCATGGAATACGTGGCTCTGCAGAGGAGTTGGTGACACCACCACGACTTGCAGGCAGGCCTGCTGCCACCTCCTATACTCCTCCTACTCCATCCTCTTCCATAACCTCCTCGGCTGAGTCCTCTTCTGCTGCTGCTATGTCTTGCTCCACATCAACGGCACCCCCCAGCTCCACAGGTACTATTCCACATCCCGGATACGGCAGTGTCATGCCGTCTTGGGGTTGACTTCCCTGAAAGCAGAGAGTCACACCGGATCAGCACTCCTGTCCGACCTGAACGCACAGGTGGATCAGTGGCTGACTCCACACCAATTGGAGATCGGCAAAGTGGTTTGTGACAATGGAAGAAATTTGTTGGCGGCATTGAATTTGGGCAAGTTGACACATGTGCCGTGCATGGCACATGTGTGTAATCTGATTGTACAACGCTTTGTGCATAAGCAACAAGGCTTACAGGACGTCCTGAAGCAGGCCAGGAAGGTGTGTGCCCATTTCAGGCATTCTTTCACGGCCATGGAGCACTTTACAGATATCCAGCGGCGAAACAACATGCCAGCGAGGCGCTTGATTTTAGACAGCCAGACACATTGAAATTCAACACTTCTAACGTTCGACCACCTGCTCCAACAAAAAAAGGCCGTTAACGAGTATTTGTATGACCGGGGTCCTAGGACAGCCTCTGCGGGGCTGGGGATTTTTTTTGCCACGTTATTGGACGCTCATGCGCAATGCCTGTAGGTTTATGCGTCCTTTTGAGGAGGTGACAAACCTGGTCAGTCGCACCCAGGGCACCATCAGCGACATCGTACCATTTGTTTTCTTCCTGGAGCGTGCCCTGCGAAGAGTGCTGGATCAGGCCGTAGATGAACGTGAAGAGGAAGAGGAAGAGTTGTGGTCAAAATCACCGCCAGAAACAGCCATATCAGCATTGCTTGCTAGACCTGCGGCAACGCTGGAAGAGGATTGTGAGGAAGAGGAGTCAGAGGAGGAATGTGGCTTTGAGGAGGAGGAGGAAGACCAACCACAACAGGCATCCCAGGGTGCTCGTTGTCACCTATCTGCTACCCGTGGTGTTGTACGTGGCTGGGTGGAAGAACATACATTCAGTGAGATCACCGAGGACGAGGAACGGGACATGACTAGCTCGGCATCCAACCTTGTGCAAATGTGGTCTTTCATGCTGTCGTGCCTGTTGAGGGACCCTCATATAAAAAGGATGAAGGAGAACGACCTGTACTGGGTGTCCACGCTACTAGACCCCCGGTATAAGCAGAAAGTGCCTGAAATGTTACTGAATTACCACAAGTCGGAAAGGATGCAGCACTTCCAAAATAAATTAAAAAGTATGCTTTACACAGCGTTTAAGGGTGATGTCACAGCACAACGGCAATCTAACAGCGGAAGAGGTGAACATAATCCTCCTCCTCCCACGACCACGCTGGCAAGGAGAGGACGCTTTACAGACGTGTTGTTGATGGAGGACATTCAAAGCTTTTTAAGTCCTATGCATCGCCACAGCCCTTCGGCTTGACCATCAGGTAACAGACTACCTCCCCATAACTACAGATATCGACACTATGAGGAGCGATGAACCCCTTGACTACTGGGTGTGCACGCTTGCCCTGTGGCCTGAGCTATCCCAATTTGCCATAGAACTTCTGTCCTGCCACGCTTCAAGTGTCCTGTCAGAAAGGACCTTCAGTGCAGCAGGAGGTTTTGTCACTGATAAGAGAATTCGCCTAGGTCAAAAAAGTCTAGATTACCTCACATTTGTTAAGATGAATGAAGGATGGATCCCGAAGGGACTGACAGTGGGCGATACATTAAAAAAGGCTAGATAGATGAGCTGCCTTGAGCTAATAATGGTCCACACGCTGCTGTATTTTATCCCTGAATGCCGGATGACTTGAGTGACTTATCCGCCACCAACTAGGGTTCAAGACACAATGTTTTAGGGCACTTTCTGCCTGGCAAACTAACATCAATTTTTCTGGTGGCTGCAACAATACCTAATTTTTGCATTTAAATTATTTTATTTTAGAAGGCATACAGCATGTAATGAAAAATAAAGCATTTTTGAACAGTCTTGCATAACAGTTGTGCAAAAACACATATTTACAATAGAAACATTTTGTGAAAGTTAGCTGGCTATTCCTTCCTATTTTTACTTTTTAGGTTAATAATTTTTCTTATTTTTTACTGTGATTGCAATTTAAGAGATACCTAAAACATGTTAAAACAGACAATAGTAAAGAGTATATCTGTGGGAAACACCAAAGTCCTCTTAGCTATCATCCCTCCTGCAGTATTAGCATATTATTTACAATATCTAACCTGGGCAATCACCCTTGGGTTACCCTAGGGCAGGCTTCAGTGAGCGACCTCTCCTTTCCTGTGATGATTTTGCCGCCGGTTGCTTCTGAAGGGTCTCTAGGGCTTCCCCACTCCGGTCCTTCCCCCAGTGTCGCTTCAACCAGTAACAAATGTTTTATATTTGTAAAGCGACCCAATGATCCCCCTTGATAGAGGTTTATCTTTACAAGTTTTGGAGAACCAATTTAAGACCGGTGTCCCCTGTTTCTGGGTCAGGGAGTGTGTGAAATGCCTCAGCCTACAGTAATTGTAATGTTCTGACAGCTGTAGCTCATGCTTGTCCCTTAGTTCCTCATAGGTGAGCATCTGGCCCTTTACTAACCAGTCTCCCAGTCTATCTAGTTTCCTTGACCTCCACCAGTGTTGTGATGTTGTGCTCATGTGTTTCAGGGCCTGAGGGTGGTCAAGAATTGGGGTCATTTGGGTGGATCCAGGGAACAAACCTGTGTGTTTCTTGGCCCATTTCCAGTATGATAGTGAGTGTCTGATTAGGGGGTTTGGCGAGTTTTTAAGGCTCTGAGGCAATTCTGATAGCCAAGCCACCTTGTCCCAGGTTAAGGGCCTTAAAGTGTGGTTCTCTAAATACACACAGGCTGGTTGATGACATATAGAATGTGCTATTGGGAGGAAAGATAGGTAACATAACAGGTATTACACTGATAGGAATGAGTATTACAACTTAATACAACTCTCCTATCTGGTGGCACCTTAGATTGCATGTGCAGTGCCCCAAATTCGAAGTAGGAGGTCCAACCAAGCATCTTTTTCCATCTCCCTGTTCCAAAAATCCATGCCATATACACGTCCCCTGATAGGTAACGTAACAAGTATTACACTGATAAGAATGAGTATTACAACTTAATACAACTCTCCTATCTGGTGGCACCTTAGATTGCACGTGCAGTGCCCAAAATTCGAAGTAGGAGGTCCAACCAAGCATCTTTTTCCATCTCCCTGTTCCAAAAATCCATGCCATATACACGTCACCTAATAGGTAACCTAACAGGTATTACACTGATGGGAATGAGTATTGCAACTTAATACAACTCTCCTATCTGGTGGCACCTTAGATTGCACGTGCAGTGCCCCAAATTCGAAGTAGGAGGTCCAACCAAGCATCTTTTTCCATCTCCCTGTTCCAAAAATCCATGCCATATACACGTCCCCTGATAGGTAACGTAACAGGTATTACACTTATAGGAATGAGTATTACAACTTAATACAACTCCCCTATCTGGTGGCACCTTAGATTGCACGTGCAGTGCCCCAAATTTGACGTAGGAGGTCCAACCAAGCATCTTTTTCAATCTCCCTGTTCCAAAAATCCATGCCATATACACGTCCCCTGATAGGTAACGTAATAGGTATTAAACTGATAGGAATGAGTATTACAACTTAATACAACTCTCCTATCTGGTGGCACCTTAGATTGCACGTGCAGTGCCTCAAATTCGAAGTAGGAGGTCCGACCAAGCATCTTTTTCCATCTCTCTGTTCCAAAAATCCATGCCATATACACGTTCCCTAATAGTGGACGTAACAGGGATTAAACCGATAGGAATAGTACTACTTAACAGTAAACACCTTATAATAACGCAGACAGAGGCAATGCATATAATCTTCCATGCTGTGCAGTGGAAGCCCCCAGACTCTGACCTGTGTATAATCTTCCATGCTGTGCAGTGGAAGCCCCCAGACTCTGACCTGTGTATAATATTCCATGCTGGGCAGTGGAAGCTCCCAGACTCTGACCTGTGTATAATATTCCATGCTGGGCAGTGGAAGCCCCCAGACTCTGACCTGTGTAAAATATTCCATGCTGGGCAGTGGAAGCCCCCAGACTCTGACCTGTGTATAACATTCCATGCTGGGCAGTGGAAGCCCCCAGACTCTGACCTGTGTATAATCTTCCATGCTGTGCAGTGGAAGCCCCCAGACTCTGACCTGTGTATAATATTCCATGCTGGGCAGTGGAAGCCTCCAGACTCTGACCTGTGTATAATATTCCATGCTGGGCAGTGGAAGCCCCCAGACTCTGACCTGTGTATAATATTCCATGCTGGGCAGTGGAAGCCCTCAGACTCTGACCTGTGTATAATCTTCCATGCTGTGCAGTGGAAGCCATCAGACTCTGACCTGTGTATAATATTCCATGCTGGGCAGTGTAAGCCCTAGACTCTGACCTGTCTATAATCTTCCATGCTGGGCAGTGGAAGCCCCCAGACTCTGGGAGTCTGAAGAAGAGGTCAGAGGAGGAAGGTGGCTTTGAGGAGGTGGAAGACCAAACACAGCATGCGTCCCCTCATTTTGTGTAGATCTATGTGTTTTGTTGCCGTATAAAGGGTATTGTAAAAATTTAAAAAAATCTTCTGGATCTTATTTGGGTTCGTTTTTTTTTCTCCCTTCAAGATCTTAATTTGAAGTATCCTATTTTGTGTTGTTTTGGTTTGTAGTTTCCTGGCTAGTAACGGGCCAGGTTTATTGGCTTAATTGAATCCGATAGAAATAAATAGTACAACTGAACACACCACTCCTATCTGGTGGCACCTTAGATTGCACGCGCAGTGCCCCAAATTTGAAGTGTGAGGACCGACCAAGCATCTTTTTCCATCTCCCGCTTCCAAAAATCAATGCCATATACACGTCCCCTAATAGTGGACGTAACAGGGATTAAACCGATCGGAAAAGTACTACTTAACAGTACACACCTTATAATAATGCAGACAGAGGCAACGCAGAGAGAGGAGTCTGAAGAAGAGGAGTCAGAGGAGGAAGGTGGCTTTGAGGAGGTGGAAGATCAAACACAGCAGGCATCCCAGGGGGCTTGTTGTCACTTTTCAGGGACCCTTGGTGGCTGGGTGGAGGAAGAGACCTTCAATGACATCAGTGAGGACAAGGAACGGGACATGGCTAGCTTGGTATCCAACCTTGTGCAAATGGGGAGTTTGCGGTTGTGCAAAGGGACTGTTTGCGGTTGTTTGCGGTGCATTAAACGGGGAGATTGGTCTGTTACTGTGAAGCGGGTGTAACCCTTACACTACCTGATCGATACAACTTCATACCTGATGTTTTAAAGCATGTAGTTCCAAACAATTTAGGAATGTTAGGTGATTTATGCCCTTTATGGCTTAAAACCAGACTCTGCATAAACTATGTAATTTTCCGTGGGAGTTTTGCCATGGATCCCCCTCCGGCATGCCACAGTCCAGGTGTTAGTCCCCTTGAAACAACTTTCCCATCACTATTGTGGCCAGAAAGAGTCCCTGTGGCTTTTGAAATTTGCCTGCCCATTTAAGTCTATGGCGGTTTGCCGATGTTCGCCCGTTCGGGAACATTTGATGGAATTTGCGTCCGCGGTTTGCGAACCGAAAATTTGATTTTCGCGACATCACTACAGGTTATCTCTATCCCACCACCCAAAAGCCAGGCCTCTTCATTCCCCCTTGGTTAGGGAAAACATTTTTCTGGGGCATCCCATAAAACAAAAGTTTCACTAAGGACTGTACCTTCTGCATCTACCAGTCTGTAATCATTCTGATGGACTTGTCTGGGATCTCCACTCTTTGGGGCTGCATTGTGCTCACTGTCTCCCAGCCTCCTTTCTCTGAATCTACTGTCTGGGTACAGCTCTCACCTCCTTCTGGCTCTTTGGTCTCTTGATCCTCAGGCAGAACCTCCTGTCTCTCTCCATCTGAGACTGCCTGGTGTGTAGATACAGACAGCCCCTGAGCACCGGCTGTTACTGCCTCCTGCATAATCTGGAGAGCAGGACTGCTTGCTGTTTCTGCTCCAGGGTCTGTTGCTGGTTCCTGGACAATGGTTATCCAGGGAACCTCCCCACTATGTTTATAGTCCTTACCTTTCTCTTCTGACCCAGCCTTGGAAAAATTTAACTGAGTTCCTGTAGTCTCTGCTATGTGGTTCTGTACTATGTCTGACTGGCATGAGCCCTCCCAACTCGGTGACCACAACCCATCCAGGGATGCTTCATCTAGCAAGTCTACATATTCCACCTCTAGTTGTAACTCCTTCTGGGTCAAAGGCCAAAGTAAGCTAGCTGTCTGGGAGTCTGGCTCCAGTCCTAGCATTTGACAGCGCTTGGAAAACAAACTCAGCTGTCTTCTTTCAGTGCCCAAGCCGAACTCCGAACCCCATTTACAATGTCCCCAAGTGCCTCCTCCATCCTCAATGAAAAACAGGAAAATTAAAAACAGGACCCCCCATGAGGTTCGCCCACAGGACCCACCCAATAAGCATATTGCTGATCCAGGGCGACCTCCTCATCTACCAGTTCCTTTAGCCAATCCATTAGCTCATGACCGGCTCATAGTTCCAGAAACACCATCAATTTGTTTAGAAGGCCCATTCCTTGACAGTTCTTTCCAGACACCATCTTCTCTACTGAAGATAAACAAACCTCATTCACAGGAGCTGTGAAAGGGCCATTGCTTACCTCTCTCCACTCTCCCTGTACCTCCTGTATGATCTGTGTCCTTAGGTCCATCAACTGCTCTATAGTAATATCCTCTGGCATGGTTGCTTTCCATCTCTGGAATCTCCTGAACGTTTCCTCCTTCTCTGTTGCAGACATCTCTTTATAAGTTGCCATCTTCCTGTACTTTATACAGAGGTCCAACCAATGTCACAACCTGCTTCTTCAATGGGGCTTGACAGGAACCTAGTTCAAGCCTCCCCCAGCAGGACCATGTTGTTCTCACTAACTCTGGTACAGAAGATGGCCTCAGGATATAAGGAACACCATATCATCCCTTAGAATTCGAATGAATTCACAGACTGACACTTACACCTTGTCTATGTAAGTACAGACACATCTCTCTCCTTTATTAATTGTTACATTTTATACAATTTTCTGGGGGCTGAGTGAGTTATCACCAGAGAACAACACTGTAGCATAATAGGCTGCCCCTGCTTACTAGGAAACTCTGCACATCTGATGAGCTCATCCTAGTGATTATATTAACTTTAAATAATTGTTCTAACCACTCAGACTATCTGCTTATTTGCCCAAGGCTCATGTGAGGCCGGGGGAGTCTTTACCAGATAACAGCACTGTACATAATCAATATATATGTAACTTTAACCATAAGCAATAAAAAATACATTACTTTAACCATAAAAAGGATAACTTATTTCCAGTCCAAGCCATAGTCCAAAACAGTCCAGTCTGGCCCTGGTCATATATATATATATATATATATATATATATATATATAATAGTACATCTATATATGTATTCTGTATTGGATTTGAGATTGGCCTCCAGTCAGGGCTCACCATGACTATAAGACTCATCAAAGATTTGTACTAATCATCATTTAATGTGAGATGATTTTCGTATATGCGTTATCCATTTCTTATAAACCCATTTATTTTGTGTCTTGCATCATCCACAGATGATTCAATAAATAATACCAATAAAATAAATGTTCTTTATAATTATATGTGTAGTTTTATCAAGGTTACTCATTTGCTGAACATTACTTTACATTTGAAGCCCCTTTTCCAGAATTGTGTAGAAGACTTTGCTTTGTTTGAGAAGGTTTATTATATCAGGTTATTCAAAGTGTTGTGAGCACAGAAATCAACCTATGGTAATCAGTCCAGAATAAATATACAACTTGATGTGAAACACATTATTATTAATAATAATAATAATAATAATAAGAATAATAATAATAAGAATAATAATAATATCAGGGAGAATATAATTGATAGCATAAATAATTTGGTCTGAATTATTGGCTAATTTACTCTCTCTAAATAAAGATGATGTCATGTTATACATAACATAGAGCTGCATTACTTTCTTGCATGGACAAGGTGGTGGTAGTGATGGTGGTGAGGGGGGTAACCAAGGTTTTTCTAAAGTACTCAGAACACTGAGCTCAGCAAAGACGTAACCCAGTAAGCGCTGTCATGATGTCATAAAATAGTCTTAGCATCTAATTGTCCTCACTGCCTTTATATTCAACCTGACTATTTCTATTGTGAGTTCCTACTACCAGGGCATCGTCATTGCGCATACATACAGCCAGGTCTTTGCAATTGCAATAAATTACGATCAGGACCTGGACAGAAAGAAATCAATGAGAGAAGCAATGAGTCACTGGGCATTACTATTGTGATTCTTCACACCACTACTTCACTGTACTCCTTCAGGCCTTCTGGAGGAGGAGAGCTTTGCAAAGTCTGAGGCTCACATAAATACCTTGTATAACTGTCAAATTATATATAGATATATTTGTTTGCGTTTATGTACACCTATGTGTACATCTTTGAATCTAAGAAATATCAGGAGGTTAACAAAATTCAAATCTTCAATTGTACTTTTAGGGATTTTGGGAGTTAGTATGCTAATGGGTATATAATTATATATATTTGAGCAGGTTTCATTACATATACATACTGCAGTATGCTTAGAACTCTCGTTTATAAGGAGACCAGACCACCCTTCGAAGGGGGGACTGTGTCAACCCACTTTTGAGGCCAGTCTGCGACTCCCCTGACCCCTCCAACCAACAGCCCTTCAGAGCCCAAATGTGTATGTAAAGATCAGAGGACTTCAGCCACAAACTATTTAACATGGTTGCTCTAACAATCATCTAAGCTGTCCAAAAAGCCTAAAATCACTGGTTCTGATTCCACTGGATGAATTGTAAAAAAATGGACATATTATAAAATGAGCCTAAAGTGGACCTCCTAGTCTCCAGAGACCCATTACCCATTTCCTCCCTGATGTTATTATAGTTATATGTATATCATGTTTTAAGGTGTGTTTAATAAATAAGCTCCATAGAGTACAACGGGGCTCTCTGTGGCACTGATTTAGACATTAAGTCTAGTTAACTAGGTTGTTTCAATAGAAAAAGGTCAATGGATGTCAATTACTTTGTAAGTGATATTCTTTTTATCCATTTTCCTGTGGTTACCCACTACATTGTATGAATCAGCCCCAGGCCTCCATGTTTGTCCTGATTGGCTTCCCTAGAGGATACACAGCCTCAACTCCCTAGAATGCCCAATGCTATATGAAGGTCTGACCATTTGGTGAGGAAAAAGTCAACACCTTGCTGAGTCACTCCCTGGATTCCCAGACAGCCAACTTCCACAGTGCTGAAATCCCTGTAGCCCCTTTAAGCCACTATACTTCCCATCAATCAGCACTCACCAAGCCACTTGCTAATTGGCCTATGTAAATGAAGTATTGGTTTATTGTATAGAAAAATTTATAAAAATGAGACGCAAGGAACAAAGATCATGCTCCCTCAGTGACATATATAAATGGCGTGCTTCCTTTAGAGGGAAGTCTTTTTATTACTTTACTGGGCCTCTGTTGCTACCATAAAAGAAGGAATTGCTCAAAGTCAGGAGACTTATGGTTTAAGCAGACCCCTCTACCCTGGATTTTAACAAGGGACACGTATGAAAAATAATAAGATGGTGAGGATGCCAGAATGTCCTGTTAGTGGGAAAGGGGCCTGGTATGTAAAGGTAACTGTTGAATGAATGTATCTGCTCCCTAGTAAGTCACCTCCTCTGCAACACTGTCTTTATTAAGTTGGAGGAGAGTCGGCTTAGGGAGGTCAAGGGCCTCTGGGGTATATTCACTCTTAGTAGCTGACCAAAACTTCCAAAAGATGATTAGCAATTTGGCATCCCTATTAGATATGGAGGGTCAGGAACAAAGGCTGTGCTCAAGTAATTCCTAATATGTTAAAAAAATGGATAAAGTGCATCCACTAGAGGCCCACCTTTCTCTACCTCAGGGCCATCCCTGCTTAGGATACATTGACAATATGGTGCACAAACACACAGGTACTGGGTAGAAATGAGATCTCCTGAGAGAACAAGAACACTATAAAGAAAAATTGGATATCAACAGTATGGAATACACTATATAATACACAGACGGATTATTAACCCAATGTCCAGAGCAAAGGGGGAGTATTGGCTCCCTATTGTCACCTGAATATAATATCACAGTAAGTACCTCAATGTCCATATAATGACAGTCTCAGAAGGTAAGTCCCAAACGATCCTTCAATGAATACTTATAAATCTAGATGTCTCCAATGGTGTATCCCTTGAAACATTCTTGCCGTAAGTCCCAGCTCCTCTGCAAGTCTACTTATATTCCTGTCCACTCTAGTACGGGGGCAGCTTCTCTTAAAGAACTCTGGTCACGTCAGAGTTCAAAACACTGGATATAGAAAAACAAAAAAAAGAGAGAGAGCGTACGCCACTTCCTAATGCAATATATGTATTGGAAAATCTGGTATAGGTAAAAATACCAAATGGACACTCACATATTAAACACCTCTACAAACAGAGGTGTTTACACATTTATTGTCAATCCTCTTCCACTATTCCTTCAGCATGAGTAGAAATATAAACACCTGTACAGTTCATCCTCAAAGGGTATACTAGTAAAAAATATTAGTGATGAGTCGGTATATAACGGAATTCAAAAAGTAACAAAATTCCTATGTGGCCCCACTATAGTAGATTATAAAACCTACAGGCTTACCATGGCCAGTGCCCCAATAAGTGCATGACCTTGGGTTAGCATTTATATCCTCTAGTGCTTCTTGGCCAGAATAAATCTCCCACACACCACACTAAACATAAAACAATGCAAAAATAATAAAAAACCCAAAGGTAGATAAAGAGTAAAAAATAAGACAATCAGTGTCTAAAAATCATCCATACGCATTTCACCTGTCTTACCAGGCTTCCTCAGTGATACAATCAGTAGTAACCCCAATCAAAATTGCCTATAATAAGTACAGACTAGTATATAAAAAGTGTTCACCTCTCTTTTAATATTTTTTACATTGTTTTATGTTTAGTGTGGCGAGTGGGAGATTTATTCTGGCCAAGAAGGACTAGAGGATATAAATCCTAGCCCAAGTTCATGCACTTATTGGGGACAAATACTCCTAATAGTGCATGATAAGAGCCACTGTCTATGGTAAACCTGAGGGTTTATAATCTGCTATAGTGGGGCCACTTGGGAATTTTGTTAATGTTTGAATTCCGATATATACCCTGCTCATATACCCTTTAAGGATGAACTGTACAGGCGTTCTATATTTCCACTCATGGTGAAGGAATAGTGGAAGAGGATTGACAATAAATGTGTAAATACCTCTCTTTGTAGAAGTGTTAAGATGTGAGTGTCCATTTGCTACTTTTACTTTTATCATGTTTTACAATAAATAAATTGCACTATGAAGTGGCGTGCGCTCTCCATCTTTTGATTTTCTAATTCCTAATATGTGGTTAATTGTAAGAAAAAGGATCAAATGGGTATCACTTGCAAAGCACTTGACACCACTTGAAACAAAGTGTTTCAGTTGCTGTTAGTTAAATTTAATGGTTCAATCAGTTCAGTGGATCTCCTATAGAAGTCTATGGAGTCTATTTTACAGCTCACCCCAAATTTGGATCTAGCCGGGAACCTAGCCCAGCTGGGACTGAGAGTGAACTGTGTATCATGGTTGGCCACTGGAAGTGTCTACTGGTCATGCTTAAAGTGATACCACCTTCAAAATATTTTTATTGGCCCAATGTACTAGTTACACACACACTCCACACATAAAGTAACAGTTCTCAAAATGAGAAATTGTCCCAGAGTTCCTTAGGCTCAATGACCTGGTGAAAATTATGAGGCTAAGACATACAATGGGGTAAAACATCACACATCAATAAAATTCAGCAAGTGACACAGTACTTTTGAATGTCCTTGGGGCCATTATAATAGCCCTTGGGTTAGGTATCCAAATGGCTAGTGTCCATCAAAGTCGGGTTGCCAGTTCCAAAAAGGTCCATGAATCCAGGCAGTCATAACAATTATTTTAAATTCTATAACCTTCCATTATGTCCAGTATTTATAATAATTATTGTTATAATGTGAATTGTATTTATTTTATTATTATGGATACTGTAATAATACCACCTTTGATCTTACTCTATAATTATTTGTAATCATTTTATTTATAGTATCACAAAATACTGTGAATATTTTTTTTTACTGACTAGACTAGAGAATTATTTTAAAAACTGGTGTCAAATTGGGCTATATAAGAGAGCCCTACCCCTTCAGAGGACAGAACTAGCACATATGTTCACATTGGCATTAGTATATCGATGATATGAAGAAACATTTTACTGATTTGCACTCAAAATATTAACAATTCTTTGTAAATACTGTAGTTTTCAGCATCATGGTATGCAAATGGAATGGACAACTCAACTGCAGGAGCAAGGATAGTAATGTTTAATCCACTTGTAGCTCCATGATTCATTAAATTCAACATTGAAAGTATCAACAACATTATATTATATAAGAAATATTTTGTCAGGTAACAAATACGTTATCCTTTTATTATTATTATTATTATAGTTCATTTATCCTTGCCCATGACATTGAATCAGTGTGACGTCACATGCGCTGGGATGTTAATATTTTATATAGATATATTTCTGCTGTCAAACAGATCCCCTCTCAGTCTAGAAACTCAAATATCAACAATAATGTCTAATCTGAAACTTCTCCCTAGACATTTTAGTAGAACATTGTGTTAGAACCTGACATTTGGTACTGTAGCTGGGGAACATATGGCCCCAGTCTGATAACATGTGATCCTAAGCAGGTTCTAGCCTAGTACATATACATTATTTTTATCTCGACACAGTTATACATGTTATTTAATTTCAGTAATATTTACACATGACAAGGAAGGAACACTATTAAGTACAACCACCTATCTACTCTGTACAGCCTATCAGACACAATTGCCTATGTTCTCTGAGTTTTTTTAAACAGTGCTATGGATTTCAATGACATTTTGCCCCTCATTTGAGTCATTATATTTCAGAGACTGTAAAAAAAGTTCAAATGTACTTTGACCCTCAGTAGGGCATTCTGAGAAATTAAAATCTCATATTTTCCGGCTTTATAAACCTTCCCATTTCTTGGTAACTCATAGAGATACAAGTTGTGTTTTGGCTCCGCTTGTTCTGTTCAACTTTCCAAACATTCACTATCAGCTATTTCTTGTCTACCTGATGAGACTGGCTGGGTACCTTCTAATCCTTCTGCTAATCTTCAGTGACTCCCACCTCCATACCCCTATGTATTCTTCCTTGTAAATCTGGCCTGCGTAGATATTTGTTATTCCCAAGTCACTGGTCCACAGTATCCTTCCATTTTTGTTTCACTAAATTCTATTTGTTTCATGTGTTTTGGTATTTGTAAATTCTAATTGCTAGATGTGATGTGCTATGGTAGATATGTTGCTATCTGTCACCCTTTACATTATGTACAGACTATGAATAAGCAACGTTGTGTACACTCAGGTTGACTTTTTGTGATCCAAATGTCATCAATAGCTTCTTTTCTGACCTACCTCAATTTTTCCAGCTCTCGTTTACAAATATTTATTTCCAACATGCTGGTGACGTTTAGTGTGGGAGGTTATATGACCACCAGTGCTTTTGTTATACTTTTTTGCCATATATCTATATATTCAAAATAGTCCAGAGAATCCCGACCATGTAAACAAAACACAAAGCTGTCGCTACCTTCTCACCGAGCTGGTTTTTGTTTATTTTACAATACTCTCTGCTTTACATATTTATGTCCAAACTCAGAAGATTATCAGACTGACTTGATGGCCTTAGTGGTCTATGGTGTGACCTCACCTCTAATAAACACCTATCATCTACAGCCTGAGGAATGAGGAGATCAGGAAAGCGTTAAGGAGCACTCTACATAAAATCACTTAGTGCTAATACAAAGATCAACAATATTTAATGTATTATACTAGAATTGTAATGGAGAAAAGAATGCCCTGACATAAAAACCATGTAGTGTATCAGCATACGGGGGAAACTCAAACATTTCCCAATAAAGGTGTTGTGTCTGTAATACACATTGTCTGTGTCTAAATGTGACTTACTATTATGAGGAGGAACAGACAACAGGTTGGTTTACAGAATATTACAGAACGTAATGTTTTTCTTGCTCATCAATTCTCTGTATGGGTAGAGGGTGTTGGCTATGATGAATAAATCAATAACACGAGGTGGTGACTTAATAGGTTAGAATCCATGTCTTGTATGTGTGATATGGGAAAGGGGACACCTTCTCACTTTCCACAAGACATGACAAGGAGGAATCCCAAAGATACAAATGGTTTGGAGCTGTTTTTCAGACATTCATTTTACTTTAGTTATTGTAGTTTTTATAGCTCACAATAACTTTCTTCTAAAACATGATGCATCAAGATTTCTCCACCTGCACACTCCACCTGACAGAGGTATATTTGCTTATTACGCTATCTGATATATTTAATGCTGACATGGAGATATGTGCTTGATGCTTCATTTCACCCTTGTTATAGCCTGCAAGGTACAGTCATAGAAAGGAGATGATGAGTACAGCAATTACAACAAATCTGTCTAAAATAATTTTATAATGTGTCAATACATTATATATTGAAGAAGATGAGGCCTAATTAAAGAATGCTTTCCTCTTGAATTTAGTACTGCCCTACACGTATCCAATCTCTTAGCAAAACCTGCCATTTACAACTGCAAACTATCTAAAGAATTTACCCTTTCATACAGAAGAAACAAACACAATTCTAGTTCACTCACTTAGTGCATCAACTACTGCAACTCTCTCCTACCTGACCTTTCCATTACTAGACTCTCCCTACTTCAATGCATTGTAAATGTCTGTGCTTAGCTCATATATCTCATCAGGCATTTTTTTGTTTCATCTGCTGCCCCACTCTGCTAATCCATATACCCTAGAATTACATAAAACATCCTGACACTCATTGTACCCTCCTTGTTATCAGATTTAGACTCCAGATACCCCAGATTTAGACTCCAGATGACCTTAAACTCCGCTCTGACCACAAGACATGTCTTCCTTCACCAGTGATCATCTCCTCACACTTTTGTATCCAGGGTTTTTCTTTTGATGTCCCTACCTCTCTCTACTGCTCTCTGCCACCTACCCTCCACAACTTCAAACACTCACTGAAAATCTTATAGGCGTGAATGAGGAACATATATACATTCCCTACAACACCAAAACCAATACACAATATATTGTACTAGCGACTTGCCAGTCAAAAAATTACAGTCAATACAATTTGAAGCCATAGCAAAGCTGTTTGGCATGCAATGTTAAGCTTTTTATACTGTAAGGACCTTCGTCGGTCATTGCAAGCCTCTCCTTGCGTGTCCTTTTGCTCCTCTCTATATTTTTTAAATACTAATTTATGAATTAATTGAATAATAAATGAATATAGTTTACCTTTTTCTAATTAATATATGTAACAATCAGTAGCCTGAAGAGGTAACAATCTCATCTTATTGTCCTGCAGCATATAATGTCCAGTTGGACTGTTGCTGGCCTGAGGAGATAGTTTTATGAATGTCCCAACTGTACAATAGAAATAGGCTATGTGTGCAAGGGCAAACTGTTGGTTTATTTGTGTAAAGAGCTATTTTAGAAGCCTAATGTTGTCAAGTTAGGATTGTAAAATAGCGTTATTTATCTATGAACTACGTGGTTCGCGAGCATTTGCCGTCCTTTGTAGTTCTGTGTTTTGTACCTCATACATTCCTGGGTGAAAGCGGTACGCGGTTGGTGGTGTCTTGCTTGGTTCAGGGTCGTGTAGCCTTTTTCCATTTTTTTGTCCGACATTTTTTTTCTCACCTAGCCGATTTTCCAGTGACGAAACTCAGCAAAATCGACTTAAATTCGCATTAGCCCCTTACAGTATAGTTTTTTCATTCAATCTTAAATGAGACTGTGTTGTGATCACTGTTTCCCAAAGGTTGCCCTATTACAACATTTGATACTATATCATTATTATTTGTGATACCTAAATCCAAGATAGCCTCATTTCTAGTAGGTTCTTGTATAACCTGGGCCAGATCATGATATCTGAGTGTACCCATACTGCTGGCCTCATTTATCCATTTTATTTCAGGGTAGTTACAATCTTTTATTAATAAAACTTGCCCATGCTTAGCTGCATTTCCAATCTGTAGAAATAATTGCAGCTCCACACTTTCAATTATACTTGGGCCTTTATAGCATACTCCAACCAATATTATTTTATAATTTGCTCCTCCTCTATGTAACTCTAGCCACAAGCATTCAACATTGTTGCTAGTTCAAGCATGCATATATTCTTTGACTATAGGTCTAATTTCAGGCTTAACAGGCCTACAGACAAAGCCTTCCTTCTCTTTTACCATTGCCCCATCTTTACTAAATAGGTTATAACAATCCAGATTAACAGTCCAGTCATGAGATTCATCCCACCAAGTTTCAGTAATGCCTATTAAATCCCATTTCTCATGAATTGCTAATAATTCTAACTCTCCCATGTTTTCTGGCAAGCTTCTGGCATTAGCAAGAATACACCTTATGTTATGAGTTTGTAGTTCTGAAGTGCCTGCCACAGTTACTTAGCAATGTCTCTCTGTTGACTGTACTAACCCATCTCTTCTCCTCTCCCATCCCTTCTTCCTTACCCCCTTTATACTTTATAAGCCATTACTTCTATCTAGTCCTTCCCCCCACATACTAGTTTAAAACTGTTCAAGCCTTTCTATCATCCTATCCCATAGCACAGCAGCTCCCTCGTCATTAAGGTGTAATCCATCAGTGCTATAAAGACCCAAATGCCTCATTAATGCACTACTTTTTTTTAGCCATGCATCAACCTTCCTAAGCTCCTTCTGTCTCCCCGGACTAGCATATGTCACTGGTATTATCTCAGAAAATACTGCCTTGGAGTTACTTGCCTTAAGCTTATTGCCTAGTTCTAAAAAATTATTATTTAGGACTCTCCATCTTAAACTGTGTCATTGGTACATTGGTATGTATCAAGATTGCTGGCTCATTTTTAGCCCCAATAATGTATCCACCTGATGCAAAACATAACAAACCGGAGCACCCGGGCGACAGCAAACCATTTGATTCCTGGGAACTGGATGACAAACCACTCTGTCTACCTTCATAATGATATAGTCTCCTGCCACTAAAACCTGTCTGTATCTCTGCCTAATCTTCTCCAGTCGAATGTTCTCTCAGCTGTTAGAGGGAACAGGTCTATCTGCCATTGCCATTCCTGAATGGACATTCCCAACAGTTTCGCTCAGTCTGGCAACTCTCCTTCCCAGTGCTCCAATCTGAGCTTTAAGAGAGGCAGCATGCTTATACCTCCCACAGAGGTATGGACTCTGGATCAGCTGTTCCAGAAGTCCATACATGTTCCAGGATGTACACTGAGTGTGGTCGTTACTGGAATGACTCATAATAACCAATTACACAGTGCAGTGAAAAAAAACATATATGTTTTAAACTTAATATAAAAAAAAATCCCTGTTTTCTTTCCCTTTTCTCCTTTCCACTTCCTTCTGTTTCTTTCTTCCATTTTCTGCACTGCAATAATTAAATCCGTATTTAATGTGCTCCACTTTGGCCACTTAACATGTTAACAGTCCATACAGGGAGAGACTGTGACGACTGACTTAGCACAAGCTAATATGTGTATGTTATACTGTTATAACCCCAGTGCTAAATACTCTGATATACAGTCTGAAGAACGACAATTTCTGAGCTGCACTAAGAAAATTGAATAACTTGGGAGTGTAAGTCAACAACTTTAAGAGAAGAATGGTTGAGTTTCTCTTTATCAATTTGAGTGTTAAAAATAAAACATCATATACAATAAAAGACATTTACAGCAAGGAATGAACCAAAGGACATAACCATTTTTATATTTTTGATGATTGTAAATGGACATTATGTGTGTCATTACTCATTTCAGTATCACATGTTCTAGCCTATCTGCATTCTACTCTACTATGCTTATATGATCTGCATTAAAAATAATAGGATTTTGTTTTACTGACATTGATCAGTTTGCATATCAGTAGATCTGTAACAAATAAAATAAGATAATGCTGTTGGGAAAGATTCATCTTTTAATTTCTTGTTCCAATTATTGTGTTGTAAATATCCTTTTTATGCTTTTTGAAATTTGTAATTGTAATGGAAGATCAAACACAATTTTAGAATGTGTCAAGTAGGAGCATTAATGTGCAATTCAGATACTGAGGCCTTTGGGTTCTTATCTCCTGACACAGACGAGAACACAGCAGCAGGTAATCCGGCTATCTGATATTATGCCCTAAATTACACAAGAGTCTAACCTCTGGCAGCTTTTTTATTTCCAACAGTGCAAACATCTGTGTCTATTTTCACCAAATAACACAATACACAATAAAAATACATAAATAATATTACTAAAAATTAATGTTTTCTTACATTGGTCTTACAACTCACCACAGCAGTTTCATCAAGTAGGACCTGCTAGCAGACCTTAGACAAGTCCAGTGTTGACACATAGTTTGCCCCTCCTAACCTATCTAGCAGTTTATCTACTTTAGGCATAGGGTAAGTGTCAGTGGGTTTCTTGTCATTTCAATGCCTATAACCCACACAACATTGGGTACAGACATCCCTCTTAGGTAATACCACTACAGGGACACCAATGACTATAGAAGGACTCAATGACCCCTAGCGCTAATATCTTATCCAGCTCCCTCCTTATATTCACTTTTACAATGTCGTGGTCCTATAAGAGGGATGTTCCAGTAGGGCAATTTCAGGACCTCAGGTGAAGATGTATCTATTGCCTGACTTATTAGGCTTTGCAAGAGAACCAATAATATCTACAGTGGAAGCGACATTCTGATGGGCTACAAGGAAGCCAGGGAACTCACTAGCAGCCACCAAAGCACTGACAAATATCACATGAGGCACAAAAACTAGTGACATCTGATAAAACTCTGGGTCAATAAAAAGCTTTAGTCAGGCTTTAGTGAATGTGGTGATTACCCTGGTGCTCTATTAAGCTAACATCATGGGCAATGGCTAGCAGAGCTGCCATTACTGATTTGGGAAGGCCAGTTGTCATAGCACCCCACAAGGCTGGTCTTTCCTGTACAACAGGTTCCCCTCACAAATATACCAATCCCCCTCAGGTCTCTTCTCCCCCATCAGTGCCCCAGCACCATATCAATCTAAATAAGGACCTTACTTTAACTCACACTTAAACTTTGTCTGGTCTGTCCATGGCAATAACCTATTCCCATTTGGCGTCTGGCTAGTAATGTTTTGTGATTTATGCCCTTTATTGCTTAAAACCAGACTCTGCATCAACTATGTAATTTTCAGTGGGAGTTTTGTCATGGATCCCCCTCTGGTATGCCACAGTCCAGATGTTAGTCCCCTTGAAACAACTTTCCTATCACTATTATAGCCAGAAAGAGTCCCTGTGGGTTTTGAAATTCGCCTGCCCTTTGAAGTCTATGGCGGTTCGCCCGGTTTGCCTTTTCGCGATGAAATTCGTGTCCACGGTTCGAGAACCGAAAATTTTAGGTTCACGACATCACTAGCCACACATGTCAACCCACTTCTTCAGAGGAGGGTCTCATTATATTTGGGTGATTGCTGCTAATACATGATCCAGTGTCCATAAAACCCTACATGGTCTTGTTGTCCACTGTAAAAGACTGGACAAGGCAAATTTAATAGTCCCCTACTAGTTACTGGACAGGGGCAACAAAATGCTGTTCCTCAGACTAGACTGCATCTATTTAACAATAAAATAATTGTTCCTATATTGGTGTGTGGATCAGACAATCACTTGCCCAAACACAGGACAGGGTGTGGGGAATTCCCATAACTTTCAGGGTGGATGTGAGGATAGACCCACTTCAGATAGTAATTGATTTTGAAAAAAGATTTAGGTCCATGAAGTTCAACCTTTTAAGATCTCCTCTGTTCTGCAATATGCAGATTATTTGTTAATTGATCCAGAGGAAGCAAAGAGAACAAAAAACCCAAGTGAAACTTTGCCAATTGTCTCAAAAGGGAAATAAATATTTCCTTCTGACCCCAGATACTGCCAATTGGATTCCTCCCTGATTCACTACTACCTCTCTAACTGACCAGGATAACCTTGAATACCCTTTTTATATAAAAAATATATCCAATCCCTTTTAAAAGTTATCTGTTGAATCCACTATCACAGCCTCCTTTGGTAGAGAATTCCACAGTTTAACCACCCTTACTGTGAAGAACCCTTTTCTTTATTTATACTGTACTTCTAACCTCAAAAGATGTCCTCTTGTCAGTTGAAAACTTATTGGCACAAAAAGCTCCCTTGACAAATCTTTATACTGATCCTGGATTTATTTATATAGGGTAATCATATCCCCTCTTAGATGTCCTTTTTAGATATAAAAATAAGTTTCATTTGGTTAGTCTTTCTTCATAACTTAGCCCCTCCATTCCCCTTATTAGTTTTGTTGCCCTTCTCTGTACTTTTTCCAGTTCTAAAATGTCCTTTTTATGAAGTGGTGTCCAAAATTGTACTCCATATTCCAACTGAGACCGTACTATTGATTTGTATAGAGGTAGAATTATATTTGCTTCCACTGCTTCTATACCCTTCTTAATACATGCTAATATTTAATTTTCCTTTGCAGATGCTGCTTGGCATTAAGAACTGTTATGTAGGTGGTTGTCCACAATTGGCTTCATTAGGTTTATTAATTTCATGGCTATTTTTCCTTCCCAAACATAACCTTACATTTATTTGTATGCAATCTCTTCAGCCATGTAGTTGCCCATTTCTCTAATTTATGCAATCCCTTTGGAGGGAAAGTACATAATTTTCTGATTTAATTACCTTGCACAACTTTGTGTCATTAGTAAAAATGGAGACACTTCTTTCCAGTCCTACTTCTAAGTCATTAATAAATATGTTAAAAAGGAGGGGACCTAATACTGAACCCTGAGGAATCCCACTTGCCACATTAGTCCAATCGGAGTATGTTCCATTTACAACCACCCTTTGCTTCCTGTCTCTTAACCAGCTCTCAATCCATGAGCAGATATTTACTGAAATCCCTGTATCCCTTAGTTTTCACAATAGTCTCCCATGTGGCACTGTATCAAAAGCCTTTGCAAAATACATGAATACTATATCTACTGAGTTGCATTGATCCAGGTTCCTACTAACCTCTTCATAGAAACTAATTTGATTTGTTTGACATGACCTATCCCTCATAAAACACTTATAATCCTGTTCAAATAGACATATTCTGGTATATTATCCCTTATTAATCCTTCTAAAAGCTTCCCAACTACAGAAGTGAGGCTCACTGGCCACTAATTCCCCAGAATTGCTCTTTCTCCCTTTGTAAATATAGGTATCACATCAGCTTTTCTCCAGTCATCTGGTACGATGGTACGATAAGATTGCTGGCTCATTTTCAGCCCCAATAATGTATCCACCTGATGCACAACATAACAAACCCGAGCACCCGGGTGACAGCAAACCATTTGATTCCTGGGAACTGGATGACAAACCACTCTGTCTACCTTCATAATAATATAGTCCCCTGCCACTAAAACCTGTCTGTATCTCTGCCTAATCTTCTCCAGTAGAACATTCTCTCGGCTTTTAGAGGGAACAGGTCTATCTGCCATTGCCATTCCTGAATGGACATTCCCAACAGTTTTGCTCAGTCTGGCAACTCTCCTTCCCAGTGCTCCAATCTGAGCTTTAAGAGAGGCAGCATGCTTATACCTCCCACAGAGGTATGGACTCTGGATCAGCTGTTCCAGAAGTCCATACATGTTCCAGGATATACTCTGAGTGAGGTTGTAACTGAAATGACTCATAATAACCAATTACACAGTGCAGTGAAAAAAAACATATATGTGTACAGCTTAATATAAAAAAAAATCCCTGTTTTCTTTCCCCTTTCTCCTTTCCACTTCCTTCTGTTTTTATTTCTTCCATTTTCTGCACTACAATAAGTAGGGCCGTATGTAATGTGCACCACTTTGGCCGCTTAACATGTTTAACAGTCCATACAGGGAGAGACTGTGACAACTGACTTAGCACAAGCTAATATGTGTATGTTATACTGTTATATCCCCAGTGCTAAATACTCTGATATACAGTCTGAAGAACCACAATTTCTGAGCTGCACTAAGAAAATGTAATAACTTGGGAGTGTAAGTCAACAACTTTAAGAGAAGAATGGTTGAGTTTCTCTTTATCAATGTGAGTGTTAAAAAAAAAACATCATATACAATAAAAGACATTTACAGCAAGGAATGAACCAATGGACATAACCATTTTTATATTTTTGATGATTGTAAATGGACATTATGTGTGTCATTACTAATTTCAGTATCACATGTTCTAGCCTATCTGCATTGTACTCTTCTATGCTTATATGATCTGCATTAAAAATAATACGATTTTGTTTTACTGACAATGGTCAGTTTGCATATCAGTAGATCTGTAACAAATAAAATAAGATAATGCTGTTGGGAAAGATTCATCTTTTAATTTCTTGTTCCAATTATTGTGTTGTAAATATCCTTTTTATGCTTTTTGAAATTTGTAATTGTAATGGAAGATCAAACACAATTTTAGAACGTGTCAAGTAGGAGCATTAATGTGCAATTCGGATACTGAGGCCTTTGGGTTCTTATCTCCTGCCACAGATAAGAGCACAGCAGCAGGTGGTCGGGCTATCTGATATTATGCCCTAATTTACACAAGAGTCTAACCTCTGGCAGCTTTTTTTTTCCAACAGTGCAAACATCTGTGTCTATTTTCACCAAATAACACAATACACAATAAAAATACATAAATAATATTACTAACAATTAATGTTTTCTTACATTGGTCTTACAACTCTCCACAGCAGTTTCATCAAGTAGGACCTGCTAGCAGACCTTAGACAAGTCCAGTGTTGACACATAGTTTGCCCCTCCTAACCTATCTAGCAGTTTATCTACTTTAGGCATAGGGTAAGTGTCAGTGGGTTTCTTGTCATTTCGATGCCTATAACCCACACAAAACTGGGTACTGACATCCCTCTTAGGTAATAACACTACAGGGACACCAATGACTATAGAAGGACTCAATGACCCCTAGCGCTAATATCTTATCCAGCTCCCTCCTTATATTCACTTTCACAATGTCGTGGTCCTATAAGAGGGATGTTCCAGTAGGGCAATTTCAGGACCTCAGGTGAAGATGTATCTATTGCCTGACTTATTAGGCTTTGCAAGAGAACCAATAATATCTACAGTGGAAGGGACATTCTGATGGGCTACAAGGAAGCCAGGGAACTAACTAGCAGCCACCAAAGCACTGACAAATATCACATGAGGCACAAAAACTAGTGACATCTGATAATACTCTGGGTCAATAAAGAGCTTTAGTCAGGCTTTAGTGAATGTGGCGATTACCCTGGTACCTTATTAAGCTAACATCATGGGCAATGGCTAGCAGAGCTGCCATTACTGATTTGGGAAGGCCAGTTGTCATAGCACCACACAAGGCTGGTCTTTCCTGTACAACAGGTTCCCCTCACAAATATACCAATACCCAGCACCATATAAATCTAAATCAGGACCTTGCTTTAACTCACACTTAAACTTTGTCTGGTCTGTCCATGGCAATAACCTATTCCCATTTGGCGTCTGGCTTATCTCTGGTTGGGCTGGCCCCAGCTTCTCTTGTGTCTCTCTGGCAGTTTATCATTTGGATTGACTTAAGGTAATGGTGGCCACCTAATGACACTCCATGGGCCCCAAGCAGTTCCCAACAATAAATCTGCAGGGAGCCCGGTCATGACTTCAACGTCTTTTATACTCTTGACCATGACCCAGGCTATATAGACCAGGGCTAAGGGGATGGCTTGCTTCTGGCACCTAGCTGCCACAATTAGAGATTTCGCAGACAGTTCGCCCGTGGACTATTCGCTGCGATTTTGGCTCGTTCCCGCTCGCATCGGACGGCGGACACATGCGCTTTTCGGTCCGCCCCCTATTCTTTATCATTGAGGATACTTTGACCCTGCACCTCACAGTCCGCAGACAAATTCCAGCCAATCAGCAGCATACACTCCCTTCCAGAGCCTTCCATCTGAAGGACAGCAACCCCAAATCCCTTTTTAGGGCTAGAACATCATTTATTTTATTTTATAATTTTTTTCTGTGTAATCTAATTGAATATGCCTGCCTGCCAGAGTGTGTGTGTGACAGGCCAACACCTAACAGCTTCTATTGTGCTCAGTGAAATAAAACAACACTTTTTTGACTGTAATAGATTGAATATCAGTTGCCTGCCTACAGGAGTGTGTGTCAAGCCTATTGCATCTACTCTGCCAACTTTTGCCAGTGCACAGTGACACTCATATCTGGTGGCACCTTAGATTGCACGCGCAGTGCCCCAAATTTGAAGTGGGAGGACCGACCAAGCATCTTTTTCCATCTCCCGCTTCCAAAAATCCATGCCATATACACGTCCCCTGATAGGTGACGTAACAGGTATCAAACTGATAGGAATAAATAGTACAACTTAATACACCACTCCTATCTGGTGGCACATTACATTGCACGTGCAGTGCCCCAAATTCGAAGTAGGAGGTCCGACCAAGCATCTTTTTCCATCTCCCTGTTCCAAAAATCAATGCCATATACACGTGCCCTAATAGTGGACGTAACAGGGATTAAAACGATAAGAATAGTACCACTTAACAACACACACTATATAATAACGCAGACAGAAGCAACGCAGAGAGAGGAGTCTGAAGAAGAGGAGTCAGAGGAGGAAGATGGCTTTGAGGAAGTGGAAGACCAAACACAGCAGGCGTCCCAGGGGGCTTGTTGTCACCTTTTGGGGACCCTTGGTGGCTGGGTGGAGGAAGAGACCTTCAATGACATCAGTGAGGACAAGGAACGGGACATGGCGAGCTTGGTATCAAACCTTGTGCAAATGGGGAGTTTGCGGTTGTGCAAAGGGACTGTGTGCGGTTGTTTGTGGTGCATTAAACGGGGAGATTGGTCTGTTACTATGAAGTGGGTGTAACCCTTACACTACCTGATCGATACAACATCATACCTGATGTTTTAAAGCATGTTATTCCCAACAATTTAGGAACGTTAGGTGATTTATGCCCTTTATTGCTTAAAACCAGACTCTGCATCAACTATGTAATTTTCCGTGAGAGTTTTGCCATGGATCCCCCTCCGGCATGCCACAGTCCAGGTGTTAGTCCCCTTGAAACAACTTTCCTATCACTATTGAGGCCAGAAAGAGTCCCTGTGGGTTTTGAAATTCGCCTGCCCTTTGAAAACATTTGATGAAATTCGCGTCCGCGGTTCGTGAACCGAAAATTTTATGTTTGCGACATCACTAGCCACAATGTCAACCCACTTCTTCAGAGGAGGGTCTCATTATATTTGGGTGATTGCTGCTAATACATGATCCAGTGTCCCCAAAACCCTCCATGTTCTTGTTGTCCACTGTAAAAGACTAGACAAGGCAAATTTAATAGTCCCCTACTAGTTACTGGACAGGGGCAACAAAATGCTGTTCCTCAGACTAGACTGCATCCATTTAACAATCAAATAATTGTTCCTATATTGGTGTGTGGATCAGACACTCACTTGCCTAAACACAGGACAGGGTGTGGGGAATTCCCATGACTTTCTGGGTGGATGTTAGGATAGACCCACTTCAGATAGTAATTGAGGTTGAAAAAAGATTTAGGTCCATGAAGTTCAACCTTTTAAGATCTCCTCTGTTCTGCAATATGCAGATTATTTGTTAATTGATCCAGAGGAAGCAAAGAGCACAAAAAAACCCAAGTGAAACTTTGCCAATTGTATCAAAAGGGAAATAAATATTTCCTTCCTGACCCCAGATACTGGCGATTGGATTCCTTTCTGAATCACTACTACCTCTCTAACTGACCAGGATAACCCTGAATACCCTTTTTATTTAAAAAATATATCCAATCCCTTTTAAAGGTTATCTGTTGAATCCACTATCACAGCCTCCTTTGGTAGAGAATTCCACAGTTTAACCACCCTTACTGTGAAGAACCCTTTTCTTTATTTATACTGTACTTCTAACCTCAAAAGATGTCCTCTTGTCAGTTGAAAACCTATTGGCACAAAAAGCTCCCTTGACAAATCTTTATACTGATCCTGGATATATTTATATAGGGTAATCATATCCCCTCTTAGATGCCCTTTTTAGATATAAAAATAAGTTTCATTTGGTTAGTCTTTCTTCATAACTTAGCCCCTCCATTCCCCTTATTAGTTTTGTTGCCCTTCTCTGTACTTTTTCCAGTTCTAAAATGTCCTTTTTATGAAGTGGTGTCCAAAATTGTACTCCATATTCCAACTGAGACCGTACTATTGATTTGTATAGAGGTAGAATTATATTTGCTTCCATTGCTTCTATAGCCTTCTTAATACATGCTAATATTTAATTTTTCTTTGCAGATGCTGCTTGGCATTAAGAACTGTTATGTAGGTGGTTGTCCACAATTGGCTTTATTAGGTTTATGAATTTCATGACTATATTTCCTTTCCAAACATAACCTTACATTTATTTGTATGCAATCTCATCAGCCATGTAGTTGCCCATTTCTCTAATTTATGTAATCCCTTTGGAGGGAAAGTACATCATTTTCTGATTTAATTACCTTGCACAACTTTGTGTCATCAGTAAAAATGGAGACACTTCTTTCCAGTCCTACTTCTAAGTCATTAATAAATATGTTAAAAAGGAGGGGCACTAATACTGAACCCTGAGGAATCCCACTTGTCACATTAGTCCAATCGGAGTATGTTCCATTTACAACCACCCTTTGCTTCCTGTCTCTTAACCAGCTCTCAATCCATGAGCAGATATTTACTGAAATCCCTGTATCCCTTAGTTTGCACAATAGTCTCCAATGTGGCACTGTATCAAAAGCCTTTGCAAAATACATGAATACTATATCTACTGAGTTGCATTGATCCAGGTTCCTACTAACCTCTTCAAAGAAACTAATTAGATTTGTTTGACATGACCTATCCCTCATAAATCACTTATAATCCTGTTCAAATAGACATATTCTGGTATATTATCCCTTATTAATCCTTCTAAAAGCTTCCCGACTACAGAAGTGAGGCTCACTGACCAATAATTCCCCAGAATTGCTCTTTCTCCCTTTGTAAATATAGGTATCACATCAGCTTTTCTCCAGTCATCTGGTTGTGACCCTGTGTTGTGTGAATCCTTAAAAAATAGATCTAATGGTTTGTCTATTACAGAACCTAGTTCCCTCAGTAACCGTGGATGTATTCCATCAGGACCCGGGGCTTTATTAACATTTATTTTCTTCAACCTCTTTTGGATTTCTTCCTGCATTAACCAGTTATTTGGTGAAGGTAGTGTAGCCCCATTATGTTGCCGTGTCCCAACCACTGGTACCACCCTTGTGTATACCCAAGAAAATAACCTATTTAGCTCATCTGCCTTTTTTTGGTCACTGATTATCAGAAGGCCTGTGTCACATTGCAATGTTTCTATAGCTTCCTTCCTCGCCTTCTTCCCATTAATATACTTAAAAAATATTTTAGGGTTAGTCTTACTCTCCTTTGCAACTCATTGTTTCATTTTCTATTTTAGCCAGTCTAATCGCCCTTTTGCTGCCTTGTTGATTTCCTTGTATTCCTGTAAAGCAGTCTCTGTCCCCTGTTGTTTGTATAAATTAAATGCCTGTTTTTTACTATGTTTCTTGATCTTTAAATCATTCTTAAGCCACATGTGATGGGATTTACTTCTTTTACATTTATTCCCACATGGTATATGCCGATGTGTATGTATATTTAGTAAGGATTTAAATGTTGTCCATTTATGGTCAGTGTTTTTACCTGCCAGTTCTCTGTCCCAGTCAGTGTTTTGCTGCCGTTAGACCATTAAAATTTGCCCTTTTAAAATTAACAGTTTTTGTAGGCCCCTTACCATTTTTTTTTATTAAATCTCTAATGAGACTGTGTTGTGATTACTGTTTCCCAAAGGTTGCCCTATTTCAACATTTGATACTATATCAATATTATTTGTGTTAACTTAATCCAAGATAGAATCCATTTCTAGTAGGCTCCTGTATAACCTGGGCCAGATAATGATCCCTGAGTGTATTCAAGAACCTGCTCCCCTTAGCTGAACTGCTGGTCTCATTTATCCAGTTTATTCCAGGGTAATTAAAATCTCCCATTATTAGAACTTGCCCATACTTAGCTGCATTTCCAATCTGTAACAATAATTGTATTTCCTCACTTTCGGGGGGTTTATAGCATACTCCTACTAATATTCTTTTAGAATTTGCTGCTCTGGTTTTTAACTCTACACACATACATTCAAGTTTATCACTAGGTCCACCATAAATATCTTCTCTGACTATAGGCTTAAATTCAGGCTTAACATACAGACAAATCCCACCTTCCCTATTTACCATTTCCCCTATCTTTCCTAAATAGGTTATAACCATCCAGATTAACAGTCCAGTCATGCGAATTATCCCACCATGTTTCAGTAATACCTATTAAATCCTGTTTTTCATTAACTGCTAATAATTCTTCTGCTACCATTTTTCCTTTCAAGCTTCTGATATTAGTAAGCCTACATCTTATGTTATGAGTCTATAGTTCTGGAGTGCCTGCCACTATACTTGGATTACTTAGTAATACCTATCTATTGGCTATACTAACCCTTCCCCCATATCCTCCCACATGACTAGTTCATTAATTTCTTACCCCCTACTCTTACAACCCCATTACTTCTATCTAGCCCCCCCCACCTATAAGATGAAATACTACCATCCTATCCTCTAGCACATTAGATACTTTGCCATTAAGGTGCAATCCATCCCTGCAATAGAGGTTGTACCCAAGTGAGAAGTCAGCTCAGTGCTCTAAAAATCCAAACCCCTTTTTAGTGAACCATTTTTTTAGCCATTAATTTACCTCCCTAATCTCCATCTGTCTCCCTGGGCTAGCACGTGGCACTGGTAGTATCTCAGAAAATACTACCTTAGACACTCCATCTTCCACTAACTTTGTCATTGGTGCCAATATGTACCTAGACCACCGGTTCATTTCCAGCCCCTCACAATAATTTATCTACTAGATCCACAACATGACGAACCTGAGCTCCTGGGAGACAGCAAACTGTTTGATTGCTGGGATCTGGGTGACAAATCACCCTTCCTACCTTCCTAATAATAGTGTCCTCTACCACAAAAAATGTGTCTGTTTCTCTGCCTATTCTGCTCTCCCACTCCTCCAGTAGAAATGTTCCCCCGGCTGTTAAAGGGAACAGATCTATTTGGCATTGCCATTCCTGAATGGACATCCCCAACAGTTTCAATCAATCTGGCAATCTTGTAACTGTAATCCAGCTACCTTCCTTGGACATTCTTACTAGCCACATCTTCACCCTCCATGCTAGGCCCATTTAAACTGTACTCAGCACCAACCCCCTTTCCAATGGAATATCAGTAAGTGCTGCAATGTTCCTCTCCATTTCTCCAATCTGAGCTTCCAGAGAGGCAACATGCTCACACATGTCACAGAGCAATGGATCCTGGATCAGTTGTTCCAGCAGTTCATACATGTGGCAGGTTGTACACTGAGTGAGATTGCCACTGAACTGGCTTCTAATTACAAATTACAAAAATACTACAATTTGACCCTTTTCTTTGAACACCCTTCTGCAAACAGTCACACACAAGGCCCAAACATATATGCAAGTTTAACTCAAAAACACTCCCTTCTCACCTGTACCAAATCACTGCACACAGGGAATAAACCCAATTTACTTGTCTGAGTAATTCAGATGCAAAATCATATGCCCCAGCTATTGGCAACAAAAAGCACCTCACCTCTGGCAGAGTTTTCCCATTCCTAGGGAATGATGGGGTAGCAATGGTGGGGCAGGAAGAAAAGGAGATCTTTGGTTGGATTCACCCTTCTGGTCAGAGCTGTGGTACAGTCTGGGCTACTGCGCTGGCTACTGCGGATCTAGGTGGCCGAGCTGAGTAGTTATCACTGGATGGGGGAGTCGCTCTCACTTCTCTCCAAGTCATTCCTGTACTAGTCCACTTGGTGACCAGCTTCTCCTGCAGTGGTTTGGCATCTGTCTTGGACACAGACTGTCATGGCTGGAGGAAAAAACTTGGAAAATTGCTCCAGCATCATAACATGGGCAGCTTCCTGAGTTGTTTAAACCTAGTGCCCATTCTTTCAGCTATCACAAGCATGACAGAGCTTACACATAGCTCCCAATTTGAGCCCTGAGCCTTCTGGGCCAGGTTCCAGAAATGCTTCCTGGAATGGCCAATGACACCCTGATGCAGTTCTCTGAGAAATGGTGAGTAATTGCCCAGTAGACTTTGCTGGCGCGCCCCACTAAGCCGGCTTACCAGGAGATGTATCCAGCCCTTGGGTTTGAGTGGTTATAGCTGGGACTGCAGTTTAAAAGCCCATAGAAAGCGTTTGATGCCCTTACCCCAGAATCATCAAATTGCTGAAAGGCTCTATTTGAAAGATTCCTTGGAAGTGTGTCAGAATCAGTGAAGATCTGGCTGTGATGCTTTCTAGTGACCTCCCCACTGACTGTCCTCATTGCCTCTATTTTGCTATTTGGCAGCAACCCTTCTCCCATTAGGGCAATCCAGTGACAGTAGCTCCTCACCTTAGCACTGGGCAGGGAACTTCATAACTAGGTTCTTCCTTTAGGGCATTCCCAGAGCCCTTCGTGGACTCCTTGCTCCTAATCCAAATAATGCATCTCTGTCACAATTGCATTCTAGATCCCCTGTTATAGATATGTTCTCTTAGTTTGAAAATGCTGAGCTCATTAAATTGGACCATATATACCACTACTTCACTGGTCTCTGTTACTCAGCTTTTTCCTATTGATAGCATCAATCCCACTGATGACACCAGTTTGTCAAGAGGAGGTACCAGCTGGGAAGGCCAATTAATGCATCCAACCGGTTAGATTTTCTCTGTATTGGAGGCTTGCTTCTGGACCTGGGAAAATTGACAGTGAGTAAATGACTCTGCCCAAGCACTGAAAAAGAAATGGTTTTAATGCATCATGTTTTCTCACTATATATCAAGCACAAAGCAATAAATAGAGAAGACGTATTAGATATCCATAATGTTATGGAAATGTTCTGCTCCCATTCATAAAAGCTTATGAGCAAAACAGCACTTTGACACATGTAGAAAACTAAATTTTACTTTTCACCTGTCACCACTGGACTTCAGTTCTGGATTCTACACCATTAAGGTTTTTGTAACAAAAACCCTGTAACACTTTGAGTTAAAGACTTAGTATTAACCAACTAGGCATACTCTTTGTGCCAATCACTCTCTAATTTGAGTGGTAATAAATGACCTGAGATGAGAGACCTAGACAGTTAAAGGGAGCATGACAATTATTTTTGAGTTAAAATAGTAACATTCAAGTTCAGTTATCAAACATTTTTTTATAACAGTTTATTGAAAAAAAAAATGTTATAGGTAAAGTGTTACTGCCCACCATCCTCAGGACCATGGCTATTTTCCTGTAAGTCAGGATGGATGAGATCATAATCCCAGCTATGCCATATTACAGGTTACAATTGGCCAGAAGTTGCTCAGTCTCCTGATGACATGATCTTCAGAAAGTTACAGAAATTTTTTTTTTCCTGTGAGAGTAAACAGACTTGACAAAGATTTAATGAGCTCCCTAGAAATGTAAGAGCTGTGAGGTTTATAAGGTGGAGCTGAGTCTTGTGAGTGACATACACTGTAAGAGAGAGACAGAAAGGAACCAAAGGCTGGAACAGCTGGCACCTGATGGTCATCGGCCGTAACACCCGCAGCATTGTGTCCGGTAAGTCATGATATCTAACTGGGAAAAGGATCATTTTAGTTGTACGGAAATAACACATGAAATTAAGAGCAATAATAATACATTGTTATAATATCTTACACACAGGGTTATTATATTTCAATAGACATGAGCGTGCCTGCAGGGTTATTATATTCTAATAGGCATTAGCGTGTCTGCAGGATTATTATATTCCAATAGACATGAGCGTGTCTGCAGGGTTATTATATTCCAATATACACATGCATGCCTGCAGGGTTATTATATTTCAATAGACACGAACATGCCTGCAGGGTTATTATATTCCAATAGGCATGAGCATGCCTGCAGGGTTATTATATTTTAATAGACATGAGCATGTCTGCAGGGTTATTATATTCCAATAGATATGAGCATGTCTGCAGGTTATTATATTCCAATAGGCATGAGTATGCCTGCAGGTTATTATATTCCAATAGGCATGAGCGTGTCTGCGGGGTTATTATATTCCAATAGATACGAGCATGTCTGCAGGGTTATTATAGTCCAATATACACATGCATGCCTGCAGGGTTATTATATTTCAATAGACACAAACATGTCTGCAGGGTTATTATATTTTAATAGACATGAGCATGCCTGCAGGGTTATTATATTCCAATAGGCATGAGCATGTCTGCAGGGTTATTATATTCCAATAGACATGAGCGTGTCTGCGGGGTTATTATATTCCAATAGATACGAGCATGTCTGCAGGGTTATTATAGTCCAACTAACTCAGGAATTTGGACTTAAATGGAGATGTAACTTCACTTTCAGAGGTCCTGGGTGTCCCGCCTTGCTATGGGTAAGCTTTTTATGTATATTTTGTGAGTATTTGGTGTGTTTTGACTGTTTTTAGGTGCGCGCGGTTCTGCCGTTATGGTCGTATTTTTCGTGCGTGTGGGTGTTTGTTACGTTAAGGTTGGTTCCGAGTTTTTTTGTTTTTTTTTCTAAGTCGTGCGTGTGTGTTTGATTTTAACCGCGTGTGAGGCACCTTTAAGCCTCCACCTTCCGCAAATGCGGCCCCTCGCCTCGCGACAGCTCGTATGCTCAAAACTATATATGTGATATTTATGTTTTCATAGCTTATTTTCTGACAAGAAGGGATACACATATATATCAGCCTTTTATGTCAGAATTTGTGCTGATATATAAACAATATAAAAAAAGTGTTAGAACAGCGTCTTACAAAGAAGTACGTTTCAGACTCACCATCTATATGATAAAGGTAACAAGGTACAATATATTATTTATATCACTGCTTATATTTATATATATGGTTTTGATTATGACAAACATGTAAACGTGTTTTTGTTATAACTTTAATAACGTTTTTTCTAATTATCTTCAAACTAATATTTGTAAACAAAATTAACCCAACATTTATTAAGTGTGGTGCTGTGTGAAACGTCTTCATGAGTTTATACAAATGTGTCCTCAAATTTACATGATTTGTATTTGCCATATTGAAGAAGTGATTTGGGTTTTATCATTAGGCTCAGGATCTCCCTCTGGCAGGTACAGAACTAAAGGATCCATCTATGTGACAGAAGATACAGCTGGTTACACACTAGGCAGCCTCGATTTAATGGGGTTTGGTTGCTATAGGTACCTGTTTCTATTTAAAAACAATACTTATAATACATTTTTACTTTCAAATGTTGACTTTTTCTATTCATTAATGAATGCATTTTATTTATTGCAGTTCAATCCTTAGCATTAATTAATTGGAGCATCATTTCATTTTACATGTAAATAGTAACTCAAATCAATTACTTCTTTATATATCAATACTTACTAATTCATTCTTTGTTCAAATGTGTGTTTTTATTAACCCTATGTACAATTTATTCAAGATATAGGTGAGATATCAGAATTACAATATTGCTTCACCAATAATTCTTCTTTTAGTTGTTCTCCACCTAACTTCACAAATAATTGTAAGAAAAGCATCCTATAGTAGTGCACTCATGAACAGACAAACATAGAAAGCTAAGTAAATAAAATATAACTTTTAATAAAGGACATATAAAAACATAGATCCCAAAAATATTTAAAACATACTAGTAAACAAAGATACAAGGGATATGACAGTACAATAAGATCTAATACAAGTAAATGCCATACAAAATAGTAGCGGTAAACAGCTCTATAATCCTGTATAAAAATGGTATGCCGTAAACAGGAAAGTGAAAAGTGCCTTTATCAACAGTAATAATGCTTGAATATGGGTAGACAATAACTGCTAATATTCTCTGCAGAGTTAATGTACTGACAGAGAATGAACAATTCCACTTTCCAAAAAAGTTGAGTATATACTGGTGTCAAAAATACAGCAGTTATATTGTACTAGCGACTTGCCCGTCAAAAATGACGGGCAATAAAAGAAAGTGTTGAAATGCTGTTTTCCACACAATGTGAGTGTACTGTGTGCCTCAACTATATAGAACCCTCTAACACACTAATGAACGCATGTAATAACACTATAAGTACCATGAGGGTCATCCAGGACCCTCATGACCCAAAGTGTAAGCACTACACCATTTTAACCATGTCTCTTATTATACAGACCCTCACAAGCCTCTATTTAACCCCATTAGTCTCATAAGGGTATTTAAAGACCCTCATGGAACAGTTAGAAGCCTAACATTACCCCGTAAGTGCTATGAGGGTTCTCCAATACCCTCATGACACTAAGTATAAACACTACACTGCACTATAACGCTCCAATAAACCATGAAATCTAAACTAACCCCCCTCTACACTAACCTATTAAGACCTATACTACATACCTACCCCTTAATACCACCCACCACTGTAATTAGAGAAAATGAAACAAACTAAAAGCACCAAAAATAAAAAAAATCTACAAGACATAAAAAAACCTAAATCACAAAAAATAATAAATCTACATTACCGAAAATAAAAAACTTAAGTCACAAAAAAAAAAAAAGGAACATTACAGAAAATAAAAAAGTACATTACAACCCTCCCCCCACTACAGAAAAAAATAAAAATAAATTACACACCTGAAAAGGAAATACATATAATATATACAATACATACAATACAAATAAAATGAAATAGAATACAATACCCCCTATCTGTCTAACATACAATCAATACTATCTAGTTAAAATACATCACCCAATATATCTAATATACAATACATCCTATCTATCTAATATACATCCCCCAATCTATGTAATATACTATAAATAATATCTATCTAAAATAAATCACCCAATCTATGTAATATACAATACATTCTATCTATGTAATATACATCCCAGAATCTATGTAATATACAATAAATACTATCTATTGAAAATACATCCCACTATCTAATATACAATACATCCTATCTATATAAAATACATCCCCCTATGTAACATACAATACATACATATTATAAATATTGTACTCACCTTCCAGCATGTCCCCGTCCTTCTTCTTTTCTTCTACGCCGGCGTGGCCCCTGTTGAAAAAAAACATTACAATAGTACAACAGACATAAACCTCAAAACAAAGTAAAATAAACATAATATACATTGTACTTACCTCTCCACAATGTCCCCGGCCTCCTCCTCTTCTGCCCCAGATGGGCCCTGGAAGAATCAAAAAAATCATAAAATAAAAAAATAGAAAAAAAAAAATAACAGATTCGCACTCGTGCATCTCTCCAATGCTAATGAGCCTCCTACACAGCTTTCTCGAAGAAAATTGGCAATGGCGGCTGATTGGCTGAAAACGCTGTCTTTCAAATTCAGCCAATCAGGAGACGCCAATGTGTGAGCCAATGAGAAAGGGATACACCCCACAATCCCACTCTGATTGGATAATGCACCTGTCAATCTTTATTAAAACCAATCAGAAGGCTTTATTGTCATTAGCCAAACATAATGGGATACACCCCCACAGGGTGATTGGCTGAAGACATCTGCGCCTTCTCATTGGCTGTAATACTGATTGACATTGACAACAGCCAATCAGAAGGTGTAAATGTCTTCACCAATCAGTATGTGGGGGTGTATTCCATTGTGATTGGCTATTGTCAATGCAAACAATCAGAATGGCAAGATGCCTCCAGCCATTCACCCTGTGGGGGTGTATTCCATTGTGATTGGCTGAAGGCATCTGCGCCTTGTGATTGGTTTAAATAAAGATTGACAGGTGCATTATCCATTAGAGTAGGATTTTAGGGTGGCATATTAGTGTCAGGGAGGTCCGCCAATGCGAATCTCCGTTATATTTTTATTTATTTTTTTATTTATTTTTTTAGAGCTCGGTTCCAGAGCGGGGCAGAAGAGGAGGAGGTAAGTACAATGTAGATTATGTTTATATTATTTTGTTTTATGTTTATGTATTTGTACTAATGTTATGTTTTTTTTTAACAGGGGCCGCGCTGGAGAAGAAGAAAAGAAGAAGGATGGGGACATGCTGGAAAGGTGAGTAGAATATTTAGAATATTTACAATGTTTATTTATTTTCTGTAAATGGGTGGCACTATTGATATTTTTTTCCCTAGGTTGCTGATCTGAAAGGACATCTGCAAAGGTAAGTGGTCTTAATTATTTTATTTTTGCTTAGATTTAGAGTATTTCATATAGAGATAGCATTTATTGTATATTAGATAGGGGGGATGTATTTTATATAGATAGGATGCATTGTATATTAGATTATGTGATGTATTTTAGATAGATAGGATGTATTGTATATTAGATAGATTGGGGAATGTATATTAGATAGATAGGATGTATTGTATATTAGATAGATTGGGGAATGTATATTAGATAGATAGGATGTATTGTATATTAGATAGATTGGGGGGTATTGTATTATATTTCATTTTATTTGTATTGTATTATTTTCTGTAATTAGAGTGGTGTAGGGTTATTAGAGGGTAGGTAGGTAGTGTAGGTGTTAATAGGTTAGTGTAGAGGGGGGTTAGTTTAGATGTAATGTTTTATTGGGGGGTATAGTGCAGCGTAGTGTTTATACTTAGTGGCATGATGGTCCTTGAGGACCGTCATGGCACTTATGCGGTTAATGTTAGGTTGTACCAGCCCCATAAGGGTCATAATATACCCTTATGGGACTGATGTGGTTAAATAGAGGCTTATGAGGGTCTCTTTTTATCCTCATGAATGACAGGGTTATTTATTGGCTTATGGGGATCTGTATTGACCCCCATGAGTGACAGGGTTAATTAAGTGCTTATGAGGGTCTGTATTGACCCCTATGAGTGACAGGGTAAATTAAGGGTTTATGGGGGTCTGTATTGACCCCCCTGAGTGCCAGGGTTATTTATTGGCTTATGGGGGTCTGTATTGACCACCATGAGTGACAGAGTTAATTATGGGTTTATGGGGTCTGTATTGACCCTCATGAGTGATGGGGTTAATTAAGTGGTTATGGGGGTCTGTATTGACCCCCATAAGTGACAGGGTTAATGATATGTATTATGGGGGTCTGTATTGAACCCTCAGAGTGACAGAGTTAATTAGGGTTTTTGGGTGTCTTTATTGACCCCCATGAATGAGGGGGTATTTATGTGCTTATGGGGGGGTCTGTATTGACCTCCCTGAGTGACAGGGTTAATGAAGGGCTTATGGGGGTCTGTATTGACCCCCATGAGTGACAGGGTAAATTAAGGGCTTATGGGGGTCTGTATTGACCCCCATGAGGGACAGTGTTAATTAAGTGCTTATGGGGTTCTGTATTGACCCCCATAAGAGACAGGGTTAATTATATGTATTATGGGGGTCTGTATTGACCCCCATGAGTAAGGGGTTTAATTAAGTGCTTATGGGGGTCTGTATTGACCCCCATGAGTGACGGTGTTAATTATGTGGTTATGGGGGTCTGTATTGCCTCCCATGAGTGACAGGGTTAATTATATGTATTATAGGGGGTCTGTATTGATCCCCATGAGTGACAGGGTTAATTAGGGGTTTATGGATGTCTGTATTGACCGCCATAAGTGAGGGGGTTAATTAAGTGCTTATGGGGGGCTGTATTGACCCCCATGAGTGACAGGGTTAATTAAGGGCGTATGGGGGTCTGTATTGACCCCCATGAGTGACAGGGTTAATTAAGGGTTTTTGGTGGTCTGGATTGACCCCCATGAGTGAAAGGGTTTTTTAGGGGTTGATGGGGCTCTGTATAGGGCCCCATGCATGATAAGGTTAATTATTTTTTATTATTATGGGTCTCTTAAGGACCTATACAGTCCTTTAAGGACCCATAAGGCGGCAATTTAGAATTTTCATTGCAGCAGAGGTCTCCTGATCTGGATACTTGTTACCATACAGCGACAGTGAAGTAGCTTCAGGTCTATACCAAACACAGAGTTCCCAACGAGGGAGAACTTTGCTCTAGTGAGACTACTCAATACAACAAAGTGAATCTTTGGAGTATATACACTTAAGTGGTCTCCTATTACAGCGTGGATTACAAATACATACCAATGTGTAACAGGTGTATGTTACACTGTGTAAAGAGAAGATTGATCTTTTTACTCTCTTCAATGTGTATGTTACATTAAGGTAGCACAGCTAGCCTTAATTACCGGCGCATCTATCTACTCATATTGATACTTACCAACAACTGCAGTATACAATACAACTGCTATTTTTTTGACACCAGTATATACTCTTCATTTTTGCAATAATCTGCCTATTATTATTATTATTATTATTAACTTTTATTTGTACAGTGCCAACATATTCCGTAGCACTGTACAGGGGAGAAGAACAAGGAAATATACAATAATGAGAACAAGCAGAAAATGGAGGGCCCTGTTTTGAGCTTCGAGTCTTGTAAGAAGTGCTTTTTCCGAAAGCACCCCACAAGATTAGACACTCACCACTTACAATTTAAAGGTAATGGAAGAGACAGAGACCTGGGATCAGTAGATAAAAAATAGCGAGTTTAGGAAGGAAGTGAGAGGTACATAAGAAGGAAGTTGTGAAAATAAAGAGGATAGGTTATCCATTAGTTAGAGAGGGAAAAAATGTGATATAAAGTGACACTATTATGTAATTTGGTATCTGTCCCTAGTGGCCAGGAAATGTAACCTGCAGATGGGAAGAGAAGAGGAGGGCATGATAGGTGAGATGGTTGTGTTGGAGACAAAAGGGGGAGAAGTTAAGAAGAGTCTGAGGAAAAGAGGAGCGTATGAGGGAGAAGCAGGCAAGCAGAAACATTGTGTAAAGAGTTAATAGGAATAGGTAGCAGAAGCTGCTAATTGGTCAGGTGTAGAAGATTAGTGTGACAATAAATTAAAGCTAACAAGGGGTGGGTTGGGTGAGGGGCAGGGAGGGAAGGGATTGAGCCAGGGAGAGAGTGAGAAGAAGACCAGAATTATCTGAAAGCAAATGGAGATGATTTGACATGGGGTATAGGGTTACTGCCCACCACACATGGCTTAACAATCAATGCAAATGATGGGGGATGGTACAGAGGAATTACAATTATATCTAGATGAAAAGTGGATATGTCAGTAGATATAATAAACAGCGTCTGGGGTTTGCTGTTTCTCCTGTTCGGGGTAGAATTGCCTGGTATTTCGGGGCTGGGTCACTCTTTTGAGTGGGACCAGACTGATTTACTACAGGATAGTTCTCCCTGTGTTTGGCACAAGTGAGCTAAAAGAGGTTGCTCTCAGAGTGGCGTATCATGGCCATAGAACTCACCTATTAAGGTTGGTTCGTTCTCTGATGAGCACCTCTGACTTACCTTTTTTTGTTTATGCAAATTACCCTTAGGGTTTAGTCTCCCTAAGGGTATTAGAGGACTCCAGACGTGGACCCCTTGCTCACTGTGCCTTAGGGAGTTTAGCTGCACCTCACTGACGAGGCCCATAAAGGCCGAAACGCATCTGGGGTTTGCTGTTTCTCCTGTTCAGGGTAGAATTGCCTGGTATTTTGGGGCTGGGTCACTCTTTTGAGTGGGACCAGACTTATATACTACAGGATATTTCTCCCTGTGAAGGGCACAAGTGAGCTAAAAGAGGTTGCTCTCAGAGTGGCTTATCATGGCCATATAACTCACCTATTAAGGTTGGTTCGTTCTCTGATGAGCACCTCTGACTTACCTTTTTTTGTTTAATAAACAGATAATAATCACAAAATTAATACATAATCAGGAACAATGGTAGAGAATCCTTAGAAGTCCTGGTACCTGAGTTAGAGGTGATGTTCTTAGCAGCTATGAGCCAGGGAGAGAGAGAAGGAGACCAAGATTATCTGAGTTAGAGGTTATGTCCTTAGCAGCCAGGAGCCAGGGAGAGTGAGAAGGAGACCAGAATTATCTGAGTTAGAGGTGATGTTCTTATCAGCCAGGAGCCAGGGAGAGAGTGAGAAGGAGACTAGAATTATCTGAGTTAGAGGTGATGTTCTTATCAGCCAGGAACCAGGGAGAGAGTGAGAAGGAGACCATAATTATCTGAGTTAGAGGTTATGTTCTTATCAGCCAGGAGCCAAGGAGAGAGAGAGAGGACCAGAATTATCTGAGTTAGAGGTGATTTCCTTAGCAGCCAGGAGCCAGGGAGAGAGGGAGAAGGGGACGAGAATTATCGGAGTTAGAGGTTATGCTCTTAGCAGCCAGGAGCCAGAGAGACAAAGAGAAGGACGCCAGAATTATCTGAGTTAGAGGTGATGTTCTTAGCAGCCAGGAGCCAGGGAGAGAGAGAGAAGGACGTCGGAATTATCTGAGTTAGAGGTGATGTTCTTAGCAGCCAGGAGCCAGGGAGAGAGTGAAAAGGAGACCAGAATTATCTGAGTTAGAGGTGATGTTCTTAGGAGCCAGGAGCCAGGGAGAGAGTGAGAAGGAGACCAGAATTATCTGAGTTAGAGGTGATGTTCTTAGCAGCCAGGAGCCAGGGAGAGAGAGAGAAGGAGACCAGAATTATCTGAGTTAGAGGTGATGTTCTTAGGAGCCAGGAGCCAGGGAGAGAGTGAGAAGGAGACCAGAATTATCTGAGTTAGAGGTGATGTTCTTAGCTGCCAGGAGCCAAGGAGAGAGTGAGAAGGAGACCGGAATTATCTGAGTTAGAGGTGATGTTCTTAGGAGCCAGGAGCCAGGGAGAGAGTGAGAAGGAGACCAGAATTATCTGAGTTAGAGGTGATGTTCTTAGGAGCCAGGAGCCAGGGAGAGAGTGAGAAGGAGACCAGAATTATCTGAGTTAGAGGTGATGTTCTTAGGAGCCAGGAGCCAGGGAGAGAGTGAGAAGGAGACCAGAATTATCTGAGTTAGAGGTGATGTTCTTAGGAGCCAGGTGCCAGGGAGAGAGTGAGAAGGAGACAAGAATTATCTGAGTTAGAGGTGATGTTCTTAGCAGCCATGAGCCAAGGAGAGAGTGAGAAGGAGACAAGAATTATCTGAGTTAGAGGTGATGTTCTTAGGAGCCAGGAGCCAGGGAGAGAGTGAGAAGGAGACCAGAATTATCTGAGTTAGAGTTTATGTTCTTAGCAGCCAGGAGCCAAGAAGAGAGTGAGAAGAAGACAAGAATGATCTGAGTTAGAGGGGATGTTCTTAGCAGCCAGGAGCCAGGGAGAGAGTGCCTATATGTGAATTGTATTTACTACTGTAGTATATACAAGAACTGTTGTGTCAGTACAATAACTCTGCAGAGAGTATTAGCAGTTATTGTCTACTCATATACAGTATAAGCATTATTACTGTTGATAAATGCACTTTACACTTTCCTGTTTAAGGCCATTTTATACAGGATTATAGAGCTGTTTACAACTACTATTTTGTACTGTATTTAATTGTATTAGATCTTATGTATCTTTGTTTACTAGAATGTTTTAAATATTTTTGTGATCTATGTTTTTATGTACTTTATTAAAAGGTATATTTTATTTACTTAGCTTTCTACTTTAGTCTGTTCATGAGTGCACTACTATAGGATGCTTTTCTTATATTTTTTTGTGGATTTATCATATATGCATTATGTGCACCGGTGTATTACTCTCTAACACCAGAATATTATTTTCACATTAGCCGTGCTGATTTAATATATAATATCTCCACCTAACTTATCATCTCCTCAGTATTCTCTTGCCCTTGCACTGATGCCCTCATATTTTGCACTCAATGATATTTTCTTTTTAAGTTAATATTTAAATATGTTTGTATTGTGTTTCTTCTTTAAATCTTATAACATTATTTTGTTATAGATTTATTTTCTGGAATTGTTGAGGAATTTTCTATAAAGCCAATTGGCTTCAATTCTTGGGCATCACAAATGTTATTAAGAAAGGAGCATTGAGTACATACTGTGGCTCCTATATATACTATATTAAATATAAAATACTACAGGATTTACAAATTGTATAAACTCCAAACAACAAAACCAATCCTTCTATTATCCCACTTAAGTCATAATCTTTTATTGTATTCACATATTATATAAAAAAATATTCTGCATTAACCTACTGTCAAACATAGTAAGTTTATAAATGATTATTTTTTCTTCCCAATTTGGTTCAGGAGGTGGTTTTCTCATCTATCTTATCTATATATAGTAGGATCTGATTATCCACCAGCTATTTCCTTGAATGCCCTCTATCCAGAGGAGCTTTTTATATCACAAAGCATACTATTGCAATTGCTTTCTTTGACATATGCATGATTGTACTTATTGTTCAATCTATAGTAATCCATGTTAGTGGAAAGCAAATATTTTTACAACACTTATATATCCTTTTCTTTTAAAATGTTTACTGTCATATGTAGAGGAAAATGTTTTAGACAGACATATTTGCAAGCTGGACATCTAAAGTCGCATTTGTTTTGTTGTAGCCAGGTAATATTATTGAGGTTCTCCAGATGCCTTTTTGAGAGTATATCTTTTAAATTATATCTCCAGCTAGTTGTTTGTGCCCTATTATTTAGGAAAGGCTTTAAATCCTTATCTTCCAGTAAGACATTCCAATGTTTGTCAAAATATTTTTATATTGTTCCATTTCCCATTATAGGAGGCCAATACATCTTACTATGTCTACATTGTTCTTTAAACCTTTGAAAAGAGGCTGCCTAGTGTGGATGGCAGCCCTGATGAAATAAAGAAATGTGCGTCGGGTCAGACAATGTACTATGTGGACCAAGCTGATGATGTCACTAAACAACGTCTGATTGGTGAGATATTATAATAGCTATTATAGTAGCATGCAGTCTACAAAACAAAAGGAGTATGCTTCTCCAAATCATAGTTTAATTTAAATATATCCTCTAGACAGGAGCATGGTAGAATATATATATGAAATTAGAAGCTTATAAGAGCAAGAAGTTTAAGCACAACATGTTGTTGTTTAGTTACCTTTCTGGCATATGAAATTAGTTCAATTGTTTGATAATTGGAGCACTCTTTGGTGCTGCCTTTTTTGGGGATTGGGCTGTAGACTGACCTTTTTCAGTCTATTGGCCATTGTTGAGTTTTAAAAATGTGAAGGCAAGTAGCACTTTCATAGGATCGTCCTGTAGAATTTTGAATAGTTTAATTGGGATTCCATCACCTCCTGCAGCCGTATTATCAGCAAGACTTCCTAGGGCCAATCTCACTTCACTCTCCAAGATTTCTGGCTGCAGCTCATTGGACAAATTATTGAGGTCATCACTGTTGTTAAGATCCTTCCTGTATAGATCTTCAGTGTATTTCGGCCACTCTTCTTTTTCTGATCTTCTTCTGTTAAGTCACTATCATTTTTGTCTTTTATCAAGCCCACTTTAGCTTTTTGTATCTGCTTGGTCTGATGATTTTCCCTCTTGTCTTTAATTTAATTTTGAACTATGCAATAAGAAGCTCATGGCCTTAGCCGCAGTAAGCTCCAGGTCTTGTTTTTGCTGATTGTATAGAGCTCCTCCATCTTTGGCTGCAAAGTATATAGTCAATCTGATTTCTATATTGTCCATCTGATGAGGTCTATGTGTAGAGTAATCTCGGAGGCTGTTGGAAGAGGATGTTTGCTACGACCAGAGAATTATCTTGACAAAATTCTACTAATCTCTGACCTGCTTCATTTTGTACTCCAAGGCCAAATTTGCCAGTTATTCCGGGTGTCTTTTGGTTCCCTACTTTAGCTTCCAATCTCCTATGATGATATTAAGATTTTTTCTTGGTGTTATATGCTATGACGTGTTGAATGTCTTCATAGAACTGGACAACTTCAGCCTCTTCAGCATCTGTGGTTGGAGCATAGACTTGGATCACTGTGATGGTAAATGGCTTGCCTTGAATTTAATTGAAATTATTCTGTAATTTATTGGATTGTCACTGAGCACTGCTTTGGCCACTCTTTGATTGACTAGGATGGCTCCTCCATTTCTTCTACGGGATTCTTGAACACAGTAGAATATCTGGTAGTTGTCTCATGTGAAATGTCCCATTCCAGTCCATTTAAGTTCACCAATTCCCAGGATATCAATGTTTAACCTTGTCATCTCATTCTTGACCACATCAAGTTTGCCTTTGTTCATAGTTCTAACATTCTAGGTTCCTATGCTAAATTGTTCTTTGCAGCAGCTGACTTTTCTTTACCCTCCAGACACATCTACAGCTGCGTGTCCTTTCAACTTTGGCTCAACCACTTCATTAGATCTGGTGTTACTTGTACTTGCCCTCTGCTCTTTCTCAGTAATATGGTAGGCACCTTCTGACCTGAGAGGCTTGTCTTCTGGTGTCTCATCATTATGTCTCTGGTTGGGCCTGTCCATAACATTTTCTTAGCAACATTACTGGATTGGGTTGCCAGTTCCTTCTCCATTGGACCACAATTTGTCTGAACTCTCTGCCAACATCTACCCATCTTGGCTGACCCTACATGCCCCAATAAAATGGATATTTTCTGTCTCTTTATACTGAATAATTGATATTTCCCAGGCAAGCAATCCATTGTATTTACGTCTAGGATAGAAGCATCTTGAGCCACCTTATAACAAACTGTATGGTTCCATAACACAAAGAAAGTCAGAGCTTTCAATATTTTATATCATCTCACTGCTTTAAATTATTTCAGATCATGTCTTTGTTTATCTTTGTGATTGTATATCCTCTCCTAAGCATTAATATTATTAATTGCTGTTTTTTTTTAATACAGACAGGAACATGCACAGAGTAACAAGTCTGGAGAACCAAACTATAGGACATGAATTTTTTCTTGTTGGATTTTCTGACTTTCCAAATGTTCAATTTATATTATTTGTGATATTTTTACTTATTTATATGATGATATTGACTGGGAATCTAGTCATTCTAGTTCTTATTCAGTATGACCACCATCTTCATACCCCAATGTACTTCTTTCTTGGCCACCTAGCATGTATAGATGCCTTGTCTTCCACTGTCACTGTCCCTCGAATGATTGTTGACTTGCTTTCCAAAATGAAGTCCATTTCCCACATGGCTTGTGTAACTCAAATGTTTTTCTTTCTACTGTTTGCGAGTGCTGAGGTTTTCTTGTTGGCTGCAATGTCTTACGACAGATATGTTGCCATTTGCCAACCACTGCATTACACCTCTATTATGTCTTGGAAGGTTTGTATCCTGATGGCATCAGGTGTATGGGGGCTTGGATTTACCAATGCTTTTATACATACCATTAGTACACTTAGACTGACATTTTGTGGACAAAATATTATTTACGGTTTCTTTTGTGACCTCCATCTGGTATTACAGCTCTCATGCACTGACAGCTTTATAAATTTCCTTAATCTATACCTTTCTTCTGTACCTATGGCATTTCTTGCCCTTGGATTCACTTTTTTTCCATATTTGCACATATTCAGGTTGATCTTGAGGATCCCGACCAAGGAAGGGAAACATAAAGCTTTTTCTACATGTTCCTCACACCTGACTGTTGTCTTTATCTTTTATGGAACTATTTTATTCACATACCTTCATCCTGCTCCAACTCACCATGATATTGGAGAAAGAATAATATCTGTCATTTACACAACAATTACTCCATCAATAAATCCGTTCATTTACAGTTTAAGAAATATGGAACTGATAACAGCACTTAGAAAACTCATAATGAAGACGCAAAAACATTAGGATGAGATTTGAAGCTAAACATAATTTCACAGTGATGGATTGTCCAAGATTATATATTAAACTAAATACCATTTAGAGCTAATTGTAGAAAAAATATTTTCAAACCTGACAGATTTAGGACCATATTAAATTCCAGCCCCGTAAGTCCAACGTGACGCACGTAATGGCTTGAAATTTGGCTGAGTTACATTGCTATTAAATTAGAAGGGGCTTGGTCGTAGAACCTTGGATTTGCGGCCTTGCAGATGATCAATTAGTGTAGACTGTAGTTACAGGTTTAGAAGTAGCCAATGGAAAAAGAGATTGTTAGTGTGGCGTCACTGAAAAAGGGGAGGGTAAATTTCAAAGTCCTACGGACTTCAATTACAGTTTGCGATTGGACCCACATTGCAGATTAATGCAATATTTATAAATTGATAAATATGATATTCTATTACATGCGAGTTACAGTATATATCTTAACATATTGATTGCAGGGATGAATATAACATGGAATATAAACAAGAAATAAAGCATTTTTCAGGGGCGATTTGCAGGCTTGACAATGTTGTGCTATTAATTCTAAGACCTAACATCACTTTCACTTTTAATAAATGTACAGTTGTGTGTTTTGATTTGCAATACAAGTGCTACATATTGGTCTTTTCCCAGCTTGCGGGTCCTCTTGGGCACAAGTTGGGCTTTGGGCTCCATTTGCGTGTTACAGGATTGATCACAAGTGACTTTGTTGCAATTTAGTAGCATGATTGGAATCATAGCTTGACAAATCAAAGGATTTATGGCCTCAAAGTGCAACGTAGCACTAATAGTAGGCTATTTTGGGCTCTCCTGCATCTTATCCCGCAAGTCCTCTGCAGGCTGCATTACGGGGCTAATTTAATAGCCGTAAAACGTAAAATTTTAGTTATGGGCTATGTTTTTAAATGTAGCCCCAATTTAATGTGGGTATTAGTTATTTAAATGATATATTGTTACAAGTGACTTGCCTGTCAAAAAATGACGGTCAATAAAATATTAAAGCTGGGAATGCTGTTTGTGACACAATGTGATTATCTGAGACTCTTAACCTTTTTTAATCTACAAAGAACAAAAATGTATAATAAACTTTTTTTCTTTTTTAGAAATGAACTGTTGAACCATATAAAACTTTTGAATTGTTATGTATGCAGTAATAATGGGAAAATATATGAAATTTGTATGAATAGGCGTTGTGAACCATGACATAAAGGTTTCTAACATGCAGCTTATATTCTAAACAGTGTTGAATTAATTATTTTTAACAATACTAACATCAATAGGTCAACTTTGTAAAAATTAGTATTTTAAACCATTACAGAATGCTTCTTAACATGTAACTTGTATTTGAACTACTGCTAAAGCACATAGGTATTGAATCCAGAGGAAGGCAAACAGTAAAAAAAAACATTGAAACTTAGCCAATTGTATCAAAGGGGAAAAAAATTATTCCTTCCTGACCCCAGTAACTGGCAATCAGATTACTCCCTGGATGAATCCTGTCTATTTAATTATACATTTAAATTTGTAACAAATGATTATGCTGCTACTGACATAAATCCTTAATAACATTCAAGAAATTAACTTTTCAAACCTTGTAAAATACAATGTCAACAATGCAGACATTAATGTAAAGTAATAACATTGAAATGTAATTATTTAAAAATATAGTGATCTTGAATATTAAATCCAGAGGAAGGCAAACCAAAAAAATAAGTAAAACTTTGTCAATTGTTTCAAAGTGGGCAAAAAAAAAAAATCCCTCCTGACCCCATTAACTGACAAATGGATTACTCCCTGTATCAATACTATCTATATCATGAAACATTAGAATTTTGCAACAAATGATCCTGCTACTAACATTAAATCTTAATTACATAGAATGAAACAACTTTTAAGTCCTTTGAAAATAGATTTTTAACATTACAAACATGAACTTAAAGTATTAAAATGGAAATCATAAAGGTAAGAAAATAAAGGTAATAAAGGTAACTTTTTTGTGGTGCCGATCCTGAGAAAAGTGACTTCTAAGACATTCCATTTATTTATTTATTTTGTCTGTCAGAGTGGTTCCTTTTAAAAGAGCCCAGCATTTTTTTATTTTTGTCTATGGGATATAACCACTGTTTGCTGTTGTTGTTTTTTGTTCTTTTTTTAAATTGCTGTAGTTGATGAAAATGGCACATAGAGTTTCCAAACTGAAATAGTGGTACTCTAAAAAGAGACCCCCAGACATCAAAGTTTGTCCGCGGGGTATAACCACTGTTCTCTATGTTTTTTTACATTTTATACAGTTTCCTTAGCAAAATAGTGGTCCTCTAAAAAGAGCCAGAGTGACATAAAATTGCGTCTATAAGTTGTGAATTTGATGTAGATATAAGAGCACTGTTGCTTATTGAATTGGGTTATTTGTGGCATAGTTGCAAATTTGTTTTTGTTTGTAATTGAATTTACAGTACTTCATAGTAGACAATGTTTTTGTAAAAATGTGTCCATCATCTAATAAATTACCCTGACTTTGGTTGTTTTCAATATAAACTTTTATTTACTCTGGATTCTGGATTCTTGCATTGTGAAAATGCAACATACAGTTGGCCATGGGAAAATACTGGTTCTTCTAAAAAGATTCCAACAAATTTAAAAGTTTATCCTTGTGATTTATGAATGGCCATGGCAAATGCCATGATGATGGGAAATTGTCTTCTCTGAAGTACAAAAGACAAGGAACTGTCACTTGGTGCCAAATCTATTCTTGGTAATTCTCTCATTGAGAATTTCTGTATTTATGAAATGAACTTTTAGTTCTTGGACAATTAACCTGGTCCCATTACATAGTCCCTTTTTTGGGTTCATATTTCACAGTAACATGACAATTGCACCTTGTTTAGCTGCAAAATATGTGGTGGCATTCCAAATGGAGTTAATGAGTTAATAAATTCAGTTGAAAAGTTTGTCTGAGTTTCTTTGTCATCACCAAGCACACAAGCTGCACTGTGATCATTTTTTTGTAGTGCGTCTATTAATTTTAATATTTCATTATTCAGAAGCAATGAATCTCTATTATTGGACGTTAATATTACTTTTGTTGCAAGCTCTGCATAATCGTTGTTACTTATTGTATTTCGGAATATTGCCGATATAATGTAATGGTTGCAAATCATATGAGATGAAATTTCCACTGTATCATCAGGTAAATTCTGAATTTGTTCTGTTTTTCCTTCTCCAATTTTGATGATCCACTCATTGAATTAATTTTGTCCTTGTGATCTCACATTTTGTTCTAATTTGAGGTGAGTAAAGAGTTTCCATGGTGTACTTGGCTTAATACATGTTTCTACAATGTCTGTTTAATGTAGTTTATAGAAATGCAAGCTTCCACATTAATGTGCGCATTATACTTCATGAGCAAATGTGGATTGTATGGCACCACATATCTGTTATCCACTTTTTTTGCACAAAAAATGGCATTTTGGCCTTCCCTTCTATATAATGGATAGCCATCACAATTGGCATAAGTTTTGTCTCTATAATATTTTGGAAATTCTTTAGTGCAATTTTTATTTTCCATACATGGTGATTGTGGATTAATATCTCCACATGGTGCATGAATCATGCGATTAGTTACAATTTCATAAAGTCTACCATGTATTTCTGGATCTGGTAGTTTAGCAATGATGACTGAATCCACTTTATTACCAGTATCCATTATATATTTTTCTTGAAGAATTATAAGCATATGCGCATGTGGAAGGCCTCTTTTTTGAAATTCTATGGTATAAACATAAGCCAGACATTTGCCAAATAACTGAGTTATGGTTATGTCACATATTAATTTAGTTAATTTGATTTGAAGACTCTTGCCACCAAATCTGGTCTGTCGGAAGCAGTTTGTCCAATTAACATATGCTGTACAATCTCTGGCCATTGTGGATTACATGTAAATGCAATAAATAAATCTGGTTTTCCACATTTAGTTACAATAGCCATAGCATCATTGTATCTTTCTCGCATATTGCGAGGAGATCCTTGGAAAGAAGAAGGTAAAATGATGGCTTTGCCAGCTGCAAGCTCTCTGTTTGTAGCTGCCTCAGCGACATAATCCATCAGTCCAGAATACTGTTCTACATGTAGTTCATCTTGTTTATATTTGATGAAATTTAAATTATTTGCCTCAACTTGCAAATAGGAATCAATGATCCATTGTTGTGTCAGTTTTCCACCACATAAAATTGGATTAAATCCATCTCTAATGGCAGTTTGAGCGACTTTAAGTTCAAGCATGGAAATGCTATTTCTAACACGTACTTTTGAATTTGGGTAACTCTCAAGTGTTAATTTAGATTGCCATCCGGCTTCTACATTTGGAATAAAAAAATGGATATGTCATTGGATCTAAATTTGTACTTAAGATACTTATGTTGATAAAAGGTTGCTCCTTATTTCTGGTATATATTGTAATATCCCTCTGAAATGGTGGTTCTTCCTTATCATTTTGAAAGACTATTGCAACCTCATTTGATGTTGGTAAGTTGCAACATCGTTTATCAGTATGGCGATCTCTTTTAAGAACCATATTGACTTTTGGGATTGGTAACTGATGTACTTCTGCCTGAATTATTTTTTCTTGTTCTATTTCTGACAATTTTTTATAGGCTTGAGTGTACAGGTTTTGGGCCATAATTTTATAAACACAATGGGTAAGCATTTTTTATTTTCTGGATGCTGAATACGTTGTTCAACAGCTTCCATAGTATCTAGGACATGTAGTTGAGCAAATTTTCTTTGCTGTCCTTCCTCTGGATGTAAATTAGAAGTACGATGGTAAATTTGTCCTTGTACTTTAAAGCAGTAAGGACCATGTCCTGGCACATTAACAGCTAATGTTGCACACATAGATGCAAAGGATAAGGCACAAATGTAGGATCTTATGTTTGTTTTGAAATTTTGGTATTTAGGGAAAGAAGGCTCTGTCATAATACTTTTTAAATATGTTGGGAATTGTTGTCTTTGTGTAAGTCTTACCTTGCCTTTTTGACAGCAACTAATGAACTGGCCATCTCTGGGTCTTTCCTGTTGGAAATGATAAGCCCCACAAAACTGACAGACAATATTCATATTACCACTATTATGAGCCTCTACTGCTAAAAATTTAAGTAAAGGGAAATTGTGAGAAGATATATCAATGTGTCTAAATCCTCATTAGAATTCTTATCTGATTGTTCATCCACATTTTCTAAATGCTTTTGTTTTTTAGTAGCCTTCTTGGGCTTGCATGTTAGTTTGTCAGCCGCTAGTCTTTTGCTAGCGAATCTCTCCTGTTCTTTTTGTTGTCGAATTTCCTTCTGCTCCGGCGTCTGATGATCTGCCCATGTTTTTTGACGTTTTCTAGTTTGACATCTTTTCTTTTGCTGTTTCTTGTCAGTATCTGCCATATTAGTCTGTAAATAAAAGTAGTCCATTAGTACTTTTGCTCTTTTGTTTATTTATTTATTTTAACTGAATGTTTTTGTTTTTTTTCTCATATCCAGTCTTGTGTGCATTACTAAGCACATTTTGAGGTTAACTTTCTGAGGTTAGACTTATCAGATTAGTTAGGTTACAGTCTATGTTGTGAAAGGTTTTCAGCAAATCTGACAGTTCCTTCTATTTTGTATATGTTAACAGGATTTCTTGTGTTATCCTGTTTTGTTTGTGGCAGTGTTGTTATTATGTCTTTAGTTGTGTTTTTTTGTGCGCTACTGTTGTCATTAGGTGTTTCACGTATGGAGTTGGGCTTAGAGGGTTTTGCAGCAGAAATATTATGTATCCTTCCATTTTGTATATATTAAGAGCATTGTGGTTTTCTGTTTAGTGTGCACCACAGTTACCATTAGGGGTTAGAGTAGGCCTTTTTTTTCTTCTTCCTATTCTGTTTTGCATGCGGCAATGTTGTTAATGGGAGTTTGCGGTTATGGGGTTATGTTAGAGTGTTAGCTTGCAGTACATTTCCTCAAAGGCAGACACAAAACAGGATAGGTACTTCCATTTTATATATGTAAACAGCAGTCCTTTTATTTAATTTTTTACTTGTAATACTGTACCTCTTTTGTTCAAATGTGTTATGTTGAAATTGCTGTAGAGATGATGAGAGTCTTCACACAGTGTCTGTTGAGAATTAAAGAGAGATGGAAATGTTAAAATAACATGTAATTTTTTTTTTTAAAGTAAGAGCATTTAAAACAAGATATATTATTCCATTTTGTATGTATTCATAGAGGTTTAGCTTATAGGGTTAGTCTTAGTGAGTGGTGCATATAAATAGGATAGATCATTGCATTTATTATGTTTTAAGAACATTTGTTGTATTATTCTGGTTTGTGTGCACCACTGTTGTCGTTATAGGTTTAGTTTATGGGGTTAGACTTAGAGGTTGTTGCATAGAAAACAGGATATATTATTTGATTTAGTATGTGTTAACAACATTTGTTGTAGTATCCTGTTTTGTGTCCGCCACTGTTGACATGATATGTTTTTATTGTGGGGTTAGTCTTATAGGTTGTAGCAAATAAAACAGGATATATTTTTAATTTTATATATGTTAACAACATTTTTTGTAGTATCCTGTTTTGTGTGCTACAGTATTGTCATTATGGATTTTTTTTGTTTTGTGATATTTTGCTTAGAGGTTTAGTTATGTTGCAGTGCATTTTGACATTGGAGAACACCAAAGAGGATAGATGTTTTTTTTTACTTGTTATACTGTACCTGTTCTGTTGAATTATTAGTTGTGTATAAATGACAGAGGGTCTCCTGCTGCCAATGTTCCTGCGACCCTCTTTAGGCAGTGTCTTTTGAAAAAAATAGAAAAGCAAATGTTGAAGTATGACAATATTCGTAGTAGTATACTGTTTTGTGTGCACCACAGTTGGCATTACAGGTTTAGGTTATGGGGTTAGGCTTGGAATTTGATGCACATAAAACAGGATATATTTTTATTGTATTTATTTATTTATTTATGTGTTAACAACATTTATTGTAGTATCCTGTTTTGTGTGCGCAGCTAATGTCATTAGGAACTTTTTTTTTTTTTTTTTGATTTGTGATATTCTGTTTTGTGTGCGTCACTGTTAGCATTAGGTTATAGGTTGTAGGTTATGTGGTTAGGCTTAAAGGGTTAGTTATGTTGCAGTGCATTTTGACATTGGCGCACATCAAACAGGATACTTTATTTTTTTTATTTTTTACTTGTTATACTTTACCTGTTGTGTTGAATTATTAGTTGTGTATAAATGCCAATCTTCCTGCGACACTCTTCAGGCAGCGTCTGTTAAAAAAGATAGACAGAAATGGAAATGATTAAATATTATAAAAAAATATTTTTTTTGAGGAAATTATATATTTTTTTAATGAAATGTATTTTTATACATTACCTGTTGGTTTTAATTTCTTGTCTGTAAATTGCTGCAGATTTGACAGTCCGTGTTACACCGTGCACTGCTGCAAATTATTCAGTGACACTGTTCAAAAGCAAATTGTGAAATGCAGTGTAAATATATATGTATATGTATTTGTTTGGTAAAACCATAAGTTATGTTTTAAAATATACATTAACAAAAACTATGTTCTTTTGAAATATCTAGCATTTCTAGCATGTCAATATTTAAAATGTAAGTTTTTTTTGTAATTTTTTTTATTTTTTATTGAAAATGTTCAGACAATTCAAAAAATGCAACAACATTTAAATACAATAATACTTCTCCTGTTTCACTTATTTATACAATACAATTCACATAAATATTAAATATCGATTATCCACAAATGTATTTATAACAAGGATAGTAAAGTTATCATTAGTTAACTCTTCTAATAGCCGATAATAGACCCATTCTTTCTCAGCCATGCAAAAGGTCAGTTTGTGACTCACATTATTCCTTAGACCCACTTGGGCACTACATTTTAATATTTAACTCCTTTGTGACCTTTTAATTATCATCTTGTGTTTTAAATATAACGGATCTTAGGGCTATTGATTGGGACCTAGGATAATAGTCTCTACAAGTAATAATCATGTGAAATCCAAAGAAAAAAAAAAAAAAAAAGAGAAAGTGGAAAAAGAAAAAAAAAAAGAAAAAAAAAAGCAAACACACACAATGTTACCGGACCGGATAGCCCTGGGGAAGAAAGGGTTGGGGGGAGGGGAGAGTTGTCTATAATTTCACACATCCAGAAAGAGAATGATCTCTGTCAATCATGCTTTTTATCCCATATTGTCCACTTTTTTAGTGGAAGACTGGAAATCCCAAGTTTTTCTATATTTCTTTATAATAATCTCGTTTTATCAATTTTTATCAAAATTTGAGAACAATTGGGAACTTTTTCTTGTTTCCAATTTGAGGCAATAGAATTTTTTGCTGCCATAAAAATCTGGATCAGAGGTGCTTTAGCTTCCAGCATGACTTCCTTTGGGAAAATATGAAATATTGGTATTTCAATCTTAAAGGGGAGATCTATCCCAAAAATAATTAATTAATAATTTTATTTGAGAAAAAACGTCTCTATAGGCCATTCTTTTCTCGCCTCTTTTTCCCACATTTTATGACAAGATGTTTTAATGGGGATCTATTTTTTTTTTAAATTATATTATGACATTTAGCCATTAAATGAGATTTGTCTTTTTCTAGTATTAATTTTTCACAATCTGTCTGATTTCTTCAAATTTCTATAATAATACCCAAGGCCTTCAACTGTTCACTCATTTGGAGATATTCAAGCCACAATCAGTTAGATACTTTATATTTTGATCACTACATCTTTAAATGACATAATGGAACCTTTTTGAAAGATATCTCTGAGGTATACCGCCCCATTTTTAGCTAGAACTGCCAATATTGGGATATCTAATTCCCGAGCCATAATATCTAGTGGGGTTATTGGGCTTGGGAATGGAATTAAAGTATAATTTTGAGTTCAATTTTCCCAATATTTGAAGTTATTTCTTAATGTTTCTCCCATAGCTTCTAATTTAATAGAGGTCGATATTATTTTTTTTGTAAGATTATGCTTTGTAGCTCTTTTTTGATCGTCATTTTGTTCTCAATTTGGAATCAGTGCCTGGATTCCTTTTGGTCACTCCATCTAATTATGTGAGCTTAAGATATTGCGTACTGAAAATTCTGAATAGAGAGGTAAGCCATACCCCCTTTTTGAAATGTATTAATTAAGTTTGTTGAGTTAATTCTCATTTTTTTACCATTATAAATAAATGTATACAAAGTCTTTTGAAAAGTATTTATGTGACCTATTGAAAAATGATAGGGTATACTTCTCATTAAATATGTTATTTTGGGGACTATAAACATTTTTGCTGCTATTATTCTACCTGACCATGAGTCATATTAATGACTCCATCTTTCTATGGAGGCTTTCAAATTTAACAGAGTGAGCTTATAGTTTTGCTCTGTCATTTGATTGAATACTGGGTATATTTCTATGCCCATATGTATTTTATTTTTTTGCCATGTATATGAAAAATGAGTCTTTAATTGTCTATCTTCTTCTGGTTTTTGATTTATCATAAATGCTTCTGATTTAGTTATATTTAATTTGTAGTATGAGATCTTGCTAAATTCTTTTATGATTTGTTGAAGGTTTTCAATAGAACAAACTGGGTTTTCCAAAGACAGGACAACATCATCTGCAAACATTGTTATTTTATGTTCAGTGACCCCCACTCTTATACCCTGGATGCCTTTATTTTCTCTGTCTGGTACCATTAGAGATATTAAATGGCTTTGACTTATTCCCAAGGCCCACGACAGAGGCGGTTGGGGCCCCATAAAGTCCAAATTCCCGAGTTCAGACATACGAAAATCCCCTAAACAAGAGAAAAAATGTCTGCAGAAAAAAACAAACACGAGGCTCACCTCGGAAACCTGCATTAACCTCAGAACCAACCTTAACGTAACAAACATCCACACGCACGAAAAATGGCGGAACTGTGCTTACCTACAAACAGTCAAAACACACCAAATACTCACAAAAACGACATAAAAACCTTACCCATAGCAAGGGAAGTACCCAGGACCTCTGAAAGTGAAGTTACACCTCCATTTAAGTACAAATTCCCGAGTTCAGGCACACGAAAATCCCCTAAGCAAGAGAAAAAATGGCCGCCGAAAAAAATGAAAATGAGGCTCAAAGACCCAGGACCGCTCAGTCACCTACAACTTACCCAAGAAGGAATCCGAGATAAGTTTGGAAACCTGGAAAAACTGCAGGGGATCCGAGATAAGCTCCGAGCCCTGCATTAACCCCACATTAACCATCACAGTAGGGGTCCCGATTGCACGCGATCGGGGACACTCGCTGCAATCAAAATTCCTGCGTTACAGGTCCTTAAAGGACAGTAAAGGTCCTTAAAGGACCCGTTGGAAAAGAAAAAAACCTTAACACTGTCACCCTGTCAATCATGGCGGTCAATACGGACCCCCATAAAACCCTCATTAAACCTGTCACTCATGGGGGTCAATAGAGACCCCCATAAGCCCTTCATTAACCCTGTCACTCATGGGGGTCAATACAGACCCCCATAAGCCCTTCATTAACCCTTTCACTCATGGGGTCAATACAAATCCCCATAAGCCTCTATTTAACCCCATCAGTCCCATAAGGGTATATTAACACCATTATGGGCCTTTTACAACACTACATTAACCACATAAGTGCCATGATGGTTCTCAAGGACCATCATGACACTAAGTATAAACACTATACTGCACTAGACCCCCCCAATAAAACATTAAATATCAACTACACACCCTCTACACTAACCTATTAACATCTGCACTACCTACCCCCTATTAACCCCCACCACTCTAATTACACAAAATAAAAAAGCCTAAAGTCACAAGAAAAAAATATCTACATTACATGAAAAAAAAAACTAACTCACAAAAAAATAAACTACATTACACAAAATAAAAAAACCTAAGTCACAAAAAATAGAAAAGGAACATTACAGAAAAAAAATATACATTACAACCCCCCCTCACTACAAAAAAAAAAAAAATAAACACCTGAAAAGGAAATACATAGAATACAAATACATATAATACAAATACATACAATACAATTACATACAATTACAATACAATTACATACAATTACAATACAATACACACCTATCTAATATACATAACACAATCTATCTAAATAAATACCATAATCTAATATACATGCTATCTTTTTAATAATACATTCCCAATCTATCTAAATAAATACCACAATCTATCTACAATACATCCTATGCTATCTATATAAAACACATACCCCTAGCTAACATACAATAAATGCTATCTATATATTAACTAATCTAAGTCTAAGCTAAAATAAAATAATTAAGACCACTTACCTTTGCAGATGTCAATTAGGATCAGCCACCTACAAAAAAAATAATAATTAGTGCAACATTTTTACAGTTCTAAAATAAACATTCTATACATTCTATACATTCTATACATTCTAAATATTCTACTCACCTTTCCGGCATGTCCCGTCCGGCATTTTTTAAATCCTTCTCCGGCGCGGAACCTGTTAAAAAAAAAACAACATTAATAGACATACCTCAAAACAAAATAAACATAATCTACATTCTACTTACCTCCCCGCGATGTCTCCGGCCTCCTCCAGATCCTCTTCTGCCACGCCCTGTAAAAAAAAAAAATGTATACTTACATCCGCACTCCTGGACATCCCCGATGCTAATGAGGCTCCAGGATAATTTTCCGGAAGAAAATAAGCAATGGTGCCTTCTGATTGGTTGAAAACGCTGTCTATCAAATTCACCCAATCAGGAGGCGCCAATGTGTGCACCAATCACAAACGGATACACCTTAAAATCCCATGCTGATTGGATAATGCACCTATCAATCTTTATGTAAAACAATCACAAGGAGCAGATGCCTTCAGCCAATCACAATGGAATACACCCCCACAGGGTGATTGGTTGGAGCCTCTGCACATTATGATTTGTTGCACTGACAATAGCCAATCACAATGGAATACACCCTCACGTACTGATTGGTGAAGGATTTGCGCATTCTCATTGGCTATTGTTAATATCAATCAATATTACAGCCAATGGGAAGGCGCAGATGTTTTCACCAATCAGTACGTGGGGGTATATTCCATTGTGATTGGCTGATGGCAATAAAGCCTTACGATTGGTTCAAATAAAGATGGATAGGTGTGTTATCCAATCACCGTTGTATTTTGGGGTGTATACTTTTTTCATTGGTTCACTAATGGGGTCTTCTCATTGGCTGAATTTGATAGACAGCCTTTTCAGCCAATCAGAAGCCACCATTGCCAATTTTATTCTGGAACACTCCATAGGAAGGTCATTAGCATCTGAGACATCAGCCAGGGTGGATGTGTGTCGTTTTTTTTCTTTTTCTTCATGTGACGAGGCCGGAGACATCGCGGAAAGGTAAGTATAATGTAGATTGTGTTTATTTAAATTTGGTTTATGTTTACTAATGGAATGTTTTTTTTTACAGGAGTATCGCCGGACAAGCAAAGATTTACATTGTTTAGAATGTTTAGGTATTTCATGTAAACGTGTTGTATTAATTTTTTGAATCTTTTTTACCGTAGGTTGCTGATCTGAAGAAACATCTCAAAGGTAAGTGGTCTTAATTATTTTATTGTGGCTTACAATTAGGGTAGCTATATATATATAGATAGCATGTATTGTATATTACATAGATAGATAGGGTGATGTATTATTAGATAGTATTGTATATTAGATAGTGGGATGTATATTACATTATATAGTGGCATGTATATTAGACAGTGGCATGTATATTAGATAGTGGCATGTATATTACATAGTGGCATGTAAATTACATAGTGGCATGTATATTAGATAGTGGCATGTATATTAGATAGTGGCATGTATATTAGGGGTGTATTGTATTTAATGTAATTGTATTGTATTTTATTTAATTGTATTGTATTTTATTTTATTTAGTATTATTTTATTGTATTGTATTGTATTATATGTATGTATTATATGTATTTCATTTTCAGGTGTGTAATTTTTAAAAAAAATTGGTAGTGAGGGCGGGTTGTAATGTATTTTTTTATTTTCTGTAATGTTCCTTTTTTTTTTTGGTGACTTAGCTTTTTTTTTTGTTCTGTAATGTACATTTTCTATTTTTGGTGATTTTACTTTTTCTTATTTTATGTAATGTAGATTTCTGCTTTTTGAGGAATTTAGTTACTTGAGGCACACAGTACACTCACATTGTGTGACAAACAGCATTTCAACACTTTCTTTTATTGACCGTCATTTTTTAGAAACGGTTCCTGAGATGTCAAATACGGATATTAATAATTAAACATCTTTCCAAACATAAACATCTCATTGCTGTCATTTTTTGACGGGCAAGTCGTTTGTTTTATATAACATGCAGCTAGCATTTGGATGGTTAGGGAGGGGTAGCCTTATTTAGGGTTAGCTGAATGCTTTTTCCTTTTCCCACCCTCCCTTCTCTCCTTCCCCCCTTTTTTCTCTTCTTATTCCTTCAGGGTATAGCCTCTTTAAAAAACATTCATATATTCAAGCAATGTGTACCCACCGGATAGTTTTTTCTTCACAGCTGTGTATATCACATAAAAAATAATCCTACCAGTTCATATGCAGGATGTTCTCTTCACTGGTGCATTTCTGCTTCTCTTACTGTGGTGTCATCTTTGGTGAGAGCGTTGGAGGAGGAAATCTCTGTGTGTGTGAGGGGATTTCTCTTGCAATTTCTCTTTCATTTTGCACACAAGCTCCTTTACCCCAATCATAATAACTGGTGTTGCCCCATCTCCAACATCTCCAACACTCTGTTTGAGGCTGTTTGAGGCTGTCTGGAAGTGCTCCATCCGAATCTGGCCGGTAATGCTAAGTTCCCTGCATCACTGCAGTTTTGGCGCCAAACTGGCCCATTAGCTGTTCATTCTGACAGCTTCCTGGGCATGGACTAACTCCTCCAAAGTGGACTACTTTGAATCTTGACACCATATAAACTCCAGGATAATTGTTTTCTATTCTCAACTTTTTACATTGTTACTGAAGCAGAATCCATGGGCATTGTCATGTCTCTAGTTGATATCAGATTACTGAAACACAAACATGGAACAATGACACTTACTTTTTTAGAAAATATAAAAGAGAACATGGTTTGCATTGTCTATTGATTAGTGTTGTGGGTTTTTGACCACACAGTTTTTAGCTTTGGATTTCCAAGGATTCAGACAATGGATTGAGCTGATGGATATGAGGTCACAATTATCCAGCCCAGAAAGTCCAAAATATCTAGAAGCCCTAAAGAGTGTACAAAATAGTTGACAAGCGTCAGATAAAACACCAAATTTATAATCACCAGTAGCACCATTGTCTGTTCTTGCAAGACCTTCAATATGAGAACTTTGAAAACCAGACACATTCTTCTTCATCCTCCATGCATGTCTCAAGATTGATATAAGGCTGAATCCAATGTAGATGAGAATGAGAATAGATGGCAGAAAACAGCCAAATGCCATATTAAATAACAAATACGTTGCATTTATATCTATTGAATAATCACCAGTGATTGTGTTGCCTGTCATATTCTTATCATATTCTAGCTTTATTATCCAAAAATATGGGATATTAATGGCAAATATGCAAATTATTGATCCCAATTGCAATTGAGTAACAAGGCTGGAGATTCTCCTTTTCAATTAATTGAAGAATTGATTTGAAAGGTTGACAAGTTTAAAAAAATAAAAGAAGCCAAGCCAAGTGTTGTGTCAGATGATTGTATACATCAAAAAATAGAGAACAAAGACTGATGCGATCATCACTTCTTTGGCAACTAGTCAATAAAGGTTAAAAGAAATCATACTTCCATTAAAGATTATGGTGCACTGTAGCAAGACATTGGCAAGCCCCATGGCTACAATAATTGATCACAGACACCAAGGCTAATGTTTGTTTTCCAGTCTCTGAAGTATATAGCTACAATTGATGAGTTTAGGATCCCCCAGATATCAGTGTTATAATATTATTTATTAACAGCATTATCTGTGCAGTTGACTACATTCTTATTGATATAGTCTTTTTTTCTTATCTTCAGCCTACAATAGTGGACAAATCCGACCCAATACAAGACTGTACCGAAATAATCTCATGTAGGTGTTCTGGAGACTGTACAGTAGGTGTGAGATTTAAATGTTCCTCTTAATGTGCTCACTGATTTGTCAAAAGTCAAAAACACAAATTAAGGGTTATGGACAAACTCAGTTCTTTTACTTACTACTGTACAATAGACTGCATTTTATAATCATTTTAATGGGTGTTTTACCAGATGCAAATATTCAGTGTAGCCAATATTCTGAGCTTGGAGTTACTAAATGCAAACCTTCACCCCAATTTACATAGAGTAAAAGCAGGAATGACTACTAACGAGAAGGTTGAGTGTTTTTAAACCAATATTGTTAATGATTATTTAAAGGGATATGTAAGTTTCCTGGATTATGAATGCATCTGATAGGGAGAATTAATAGTATATAAAAAAATGTTTGAGTGAAGATTCCAGATATGCTCCAACTCTTCCTGCCATTTAGATACAGGAATTGTCCGTTATATGCTGGCAATTTACCTTGAAGGAATGGGCCTCTTGGTGACCGGCAGTCATATCAATCCTTCTTAAAAAAAATACACTATAGTCTATGGTGTATGTATTTCAGAAGCATGGCTTTTAATATGGACTCTCTCACTTAATTTCTAAAACAGGAACTCACCCCAGACAAAGGATTTCCATCCCCAGTTATATCACAGAGGGCTGAACACATTTAAATCCCCCGCCCAGATTTGTATCTCCCAATAATATTAGTGGACAACTGGAGGCTTGGCTTGACCACTGTAGTGGGTGAAACAAGGGGCCTATCCCACATGGCCCCAGAGCGGCAAAATGAAAAAAGACCTGTAATTACCCCAACCTCCTGCAGTGCCATATTGTGGAGAAGAAATGGATTACAGTAAAAGCACAATACACACAATATCATAGAAAATGTCATTTTCCTCAGTAACCAATATGGCTGTAACATGGTTTAATCCACAAGAGGAAAATTGACCTTCACAAGCACACCCCTCTGCGACTCAGCAAAGAAGGGGTAATCTCGCCGTATTGTCTGATGAGCTGACTGCTCCATTCTGGTGTAAGTCATTGTCATTTTTTAGAAAAAAATAGTCTGCAAGAGTCCATAGTCCAGTGTCCACAGGGTAAAAATTCTTCACTATGCTTCAATAGGACCACTAATGACACCCAGGCCACAACATTTTGGGCATAGCCTCCATGGTGCAATTTTCAACCGCCTCACCTTGGCCATGGCACATGCCCCCTCCGTCCCCATCCATTGGGGAAAACAATTTCCTTGGGCAGCTGCAGTGGAGACAAAGCAGTAGGGGTAGATGATGAGCCACACCATAGGGTACCCTCCTTTCCAATCCATGAATACTGGCCCACCCATGTAGTTCTTTGCCAGCGCCACCCTCCCCAGCTAGGCCAGTACATACAGCTGACTTACGGCATCTAAAAAATGCCTTGGGCCTATAAGTTCACCCAGTCCAAAAAGTCCAAGGGTGATACCCAGTCCAGGTGACAGTTCCCAAGATGACATGGCTAACCCCTGTCCCAAAAGCCAGGTCCAGTGCCCTCCTCTTCCCGATGTCTGAGGGCAAACATTTTCCTTGGGAGCCCCTTAAAATAATACCTCCAAGGAGGAACATACAGGTTTGATCCTGAACCCAGCATCCATCATGGTGGTCTGGACTTGTGGCTCCCCTTCCTGAGATGACATCTGGATCAGGGCCTTACATCCTCCTTCCTCTGCTCCCACCATCTGGGCAAAGGGCTCACCTCCATTGGGATCTTCCATCTGTATGACAGTCTCCATTTTAGAATCATTCTGTAGCTGCATTCGTGGAGAGAGGAGATTTATTCTACCTGCTCTTGATTTAATAGAGAAATAGATAGCCAGGCTGTGTATTTAGATTTAACTACACACCTGAAGGACTCCTTTGATATCTTCTGCAAGGACAGCAACCCAAAAAGCCCTTTTTAGGGCTAGAACATCATTTATTTTATTTTATTATTTTTTTCTGCTGATTTAATAGGGAAATAGATAGCCAGGCTGTGTATTTAGCTTTAACTACACACCTGAAGGACTCCTTTGATATCTGCTGCAAGGACAGCAACACAAAAAGCCCTTTTTAGGGCTAGAACATAATTTATTTTATTTTATTATTTTTTTCTGCTGATTTAATAGGGAAATAGATAGCCAGGCTGTGTATTTAGCTTTAACTACACACCTCAAGGACTCCTTTGATATCTGCTGCAAGGACAGCAACCCCAAAAGCCCTTTTTAGGGCTAGAACATAATTTATTTCATTTTATTTATTTTTTCTGCTGATTTAATAGGGAAATAGATCGCCAGGCTGTGTATTTAGCTTTAACTACACACCTGAAGGACTCCTTTGATATCTGCTGCAAGGACAGCAACCCAAAAAGCCCTTTTTAGGGCTAGAACATAATTTATTTCATTTTATTTATTTTTTCTGCTGATTTAATAGGGAAATAGATCGCCAGGCTGTGTATTTAGCTTTAACTACACACCTGAAGGACTCCTTTGATATCTGCTGCAAGGACAGCAACCCAAAAAGCCCTTTTTATTTTATCTTATTACTTTTTTCTGTATAATCTTACTGCATATGCCAGCCTGCTAGCGTGTGTGTGAGGCCTATTGCATCTAGTCTGCCAACTTTTGTCAGTGCACAGTGACACTCATATCTAGTGCCACTGTAGTGTGCAGGGAAATAAAACAACCCTTTTTTTACTGTAATCGATTGAATATCAGTAGCCTGCCTAAAGGCGTGTGTGTGAGGCCTATTGCATCTAGTCTGCTAACTTTTGCCAGTGCGCAGTGACACTCATATCTAGTGCAACCGTAGTGTGCAGTGAAATAAAACAATCCTTTTTTTACTGTAATCGATTGAATATCAGTAGCCTGGCTAAAGGCGTGTGTGTGAGGCCTATTGCATCTAGTCTGCCAACTTTTGCCAGTGCGCAGTGACACTCATATCTAGTGTAACCGTAGTGTGCAGTGAAATAAAACAACCCTTTTTTTACGGTAATGGATTGAATATCAGTAGCCTGCCTAAAGGCGTGTGTGTGAGGCCTATTGCATCTAGTCTGCCAACGTTTGGCAGTGCGCAGTGACACTCATATCTAGTGCAACCGTAGTGTGCATCGAAATCAAACAACCCTTTTTTTACTGTAATCGATTGAATATCAGTAGCCTGCCTACAGGCGTGTGTGTGAGTAGAGATGTCGCGAATAGTTCGCCGGCGGACTGTTCCCGGCGAACATAGCATGTTCGCGGCGAACTGCGAACATATGCGATGTTCGATCCGCCCCCTATACTTTATCATTGAGCAAACTTTGACCCTGCACTTCACAGTCAGCAGACACATTCCAGCCAATCAGCATCAAACCCTGCATTCCAGACCCTTCTACCTCATGGACAGCAGCCATTTTGGAATCATAACTAACTTGCAAACTTACTCAGAGGAGGAAGTGTGTAGGTGATGCTGATTGAATAGGGAAATCAATAGGTAGGCAAGTTTATTCAGTGTCCAGTGCAGTGCTGAAGGACTCATCAGATCTCTGCTGTAAACACAGCACTCCAAAATGCCCTTTTTAGGGCTATAACATCATTTTTTTCTTTTTTTTCTGTCTAATCTAACTTCATTTGCCTGTCTCCCTGATAGCCCCTGCTACAGAATGTGAGTGTCAGGCTCACAGCTTATACTGTGTGTGCACAGTGCAACCGATACAATCTTGTTTACTAGTTGTCTACTTTTAAAAAAACAAAACTTTTATTTTGTTAAATCTAAGTTCATTTGCCTGACCGCCAATCTAAGTTCATTTGCCTGACCGCTAGCCAATGTGTGTGTCAGGCTTACAAGTATTGTGCCAAGTTCAACCAATCCAATCTAGTGGTGTACCTGCAGTCTACATTTAAAAAAACAATAATTTTATTTTCCTCAATCTAAGTTAATTTGCCTGACCGCTAGCAAGTGTGTGTGTCAGGCTTACAAGTACTGTGCCAAGTGCTCAGAGAGCATGTTGTGTGCATGCTTGAGCTCCAAACAAAAGGCTTTTTAGGGTCTTAGTCCCTCAAATACAAGTTTTATTTTAACACCTTTCTGTTTATAAGCACTTTGTGCACAGTGTTGTTAATTTTTGGGAGTTTTTGTGGTATTTTTCTTAGTTTAATTTAAGTTTTAGTTTTCTGGGAGCCAGGCTCAGCCCTCTATCCCAGGAGAGTGAGCTGTCTCCTGGATACTTTGCCACACCCCTCCCTTAGCACTACACCTTCACTCCTGGAGCTTTGTTACTTTGACTTTTTTTTCTTTTAAAAAGTTTATTAGGTTTTGTTGATGTTTTGTTTGTTTGGTGTTGGGTTTTATGTTTTGGGGGAGAGAAGACAAGTAACATCTTTGTAGGCAGTGGGGGGGGGGAACAATTAGAAGTTTTGTTTAAAAGGCTTTTTTAACATCTGACACAGAGACACAGAGGGGTTAAAAAGCCACTGTGTTCTCTGTGTTGTTGCATTTAGTAACACCTTGCAACAGGCCATTAACCCATCCACTGCCAAACATCATCTCTCTCTCCCTTAGTTTTTGTCTCCCTTAGTTTTGTCTTTTTGTTTCTTTTTCACACTTTTATATTTTAAAAAAAAGAAAACAGTAGAAAATCATAAAACAAAAAATAAAAATAAATAAAACAAATAAACTAAAAAAAAAAAGGGTCTAAACATGAGGGATAAGACCATTAAGAAGCCTCAGGGGTCAAAAGGGGGAATAATGGCCCCTGAAAATCCTAGCTGCAGCACTGCACAGCATAGGCCCCAGGCAGATAAGGCAGCCCCAGCTCCTGGTGGTTCTGCCAGCAGACCTACCCCTGTGGCTAATACCTGGTCACAGGTGGTTTCTGCTGGCCCCAGTAATACCACCGCTGGGGCTAAGGGGCAGATCACCAGGAAGCATGGGGTTAAATGTCAGATGTCTGGGGTCTACAGCATTGATATCTATCTGCGTGCTGCAGCTAATGTCATCAGCCCCTCTGTTATAGTAGCAGCCAGCAAAATGTACGGGAAAGCAGTTTTTTTTACCCGTACTCTGGCTGCTGCACACATTCTTATACAGAGAGGCATCACAGTGGGGGGATTATATGTCCCAATAGAACCCCTGGAAGGGTTGGGCACAAAAGTAACACTCTCTAATGTGCCCCCCTTCCTACCAGACTCCCTCCTGCGCCCCCACCTGCTAACCCTAGGGGAAGTAAAAACACCATTTATAAAAATTCCCCTGGGGTGCAGAGAGAGAGCACTTCGTCATGTGCTCTCTTTCAAGAGGCAGGTACAAATGTGCCTGCCTCAGGGTGCAGAAAACATAGAGGGGTCTTTTGGGGTTCCATTTGAGGGGGTGCTGTACAGGATTTTTTACAGCACTACGGAGGTGCAGTGCTATCATTGCAAAGGGTTGGGGCATACACGTAGGAATTGTCCTAATGTAAAGCATCATGCCCCAGCCCCAGCAAATGGCACCTCCGTCAGTACGGCACCCATCCCCGCTGAGCCCATAACAGCGGGGACCTCAAGGGTCATAGCCCCCCCACAGAGCTCAGGCAAGGAGGCCGTTCCTCAAGCCACCACCACGGCCTCCAAACCCCCTTCTTCCCCAAAAAAGCCATCTGTGTCTGTGGTCTCCAGCAAGACTGCAGACACGGGGAAAAAGGGGAAGAATGTCACCGGTCCTCCCAGTGTCACAGCTGCATCTCCCAAGTCCCAATCTGCCCCCACCATAATTACATCAGTTAGTGTGGGGGCACAGTGTAAGCAGAGGAATAATAAGCCCTCTGCAGGGGAGGCAGCTAGTGGCAGCTCCTCTTCCAGGAGTGACGTCCCCAGGAAGAGGAAGCATAAAACCAACAGGGAGGTTGCTGATAAGTGGGAAGTGCTCTATAGTGGAGCACCTCCCTCTAAAAGCAAGAAGAGGAACAAAACATCTCCTCCTCATCCGGTGACATTGTCTGGCCCAGTTATTAAGCTCAGCCAGCCGGTGCCAGACCACACATCTCTCTCTCCAGACCCTATAGGGGTTAATGTGGAAAAGGGTCTGGAGGAAAAGCAGGGGCAAGAGGGTCTCCCAAGTGAGGCAGGGGTAGACAAGAAAGATCAGGTTCTGCCTCTGGCCTTTGAGGGGGGACCCAACAAAGCCCCTGCTGAATGGGTAGTCAGTGTCCCTGAGGTGCTGAGCTTCAAGGGCACCAGTCAGTCTCCTCCTCCAGTGTCACTCTCTAGTGACGTACCTCGGGCTTTGTTAGAGCCCCAGGCCGAGTCACTACTGGAGGGGGGGAATATAGGCATGACCCCCATTCAGGACCCCATGGATTTGTCTGTCAGGGGGGATGTGGCACAAGGGGAAGTGGAAATGGGGGAGGGTGATAAAACAGGTTTTCCTGTCAACATCATGGGAGAGCCTGTCTACCCTCCTCAGCCGTCCACTGACCCTAACATCGGTGCCATCCAAGCTGAGCAAGCAGCGGTGGAACTGGCAGAGGAGGCATATAAAGCCTCCAAGGCTTCCATTAAGGAAGCCATGCCAGCCACTGCTGTCCAGCCAGCTACCCCTGAATGCACTCCTGAAGCTACAGGGGTGCAGCAGCAATCCAAGGGTCCATTATTTACCTTGAAGGGTGCTAAAGGGACTCCTTCTGTATCATCTAAGAGGGGGTCCCTGAGAATAAAGCTGAGGAAACTGACTCCAGCCGGGGAGGATGGAGTAAAAGCCCTCAGCCAAGAGGAGCCCAGGGGTGACCCACTAGAAGGAACATCAGATTCTGGGTGGGTTATCCCTGTCAAGGAAATAGATCTATTCCTTGAGAGCACCCTTCATGGACAAAAGAAAAGGAAGGTGCGGCTGGCCTTGGAGAGGTGGAAGAATATGTCGTTTATTCTCCACTCTCTCCAGCAATATCTAGTGGTCAGCACTAGGGCCAAGAATTCTGGGACTGCGGAGCATCTCCGCATCCGGAAATTCTATAAAATGTGCGTGTCCTATCAGCAGTCTCAAGGGTCTGAGGAACGCACAATTCCTGACACGCAGTAATGGCTTTGCACATCAGCACGCTAAATACCAATGGCTGTCAAGACAGTTTCCGCAGGTTCCAGGTACTCTCCTATTTATATCAGGGAGGGTACTCTGTGAGCTTCCTGCAGGAAACTCACACCACTCCAGAGGCTGAGGCCTCGTGGCAACTGGAGTGGAGAGGCAGGGTCTTCTTCAGCCACTTCACATCGGCGTCATGTGGAGTGGTGACCCTGTTCTCAGAGTCTTTTCAGCCAGAGCTGCTGCTTGTGAAAGCTGTTATCCCAGGCCGTCTAATCCACCTCCGGGTCCGAGAGCAGGGTAGCATCATTAACCTAGTTAATATATATGCCCCTGCTGGAGGGCTCGAGAGAGTGAGGTTCCTCGCCAGACTGTCCCAGTTTTTGGAGACGGTTGACGCAGATGAGTGTTTGGTACTCGGGGGTGATTTCAACTGCACCCTCGACGCTCTGGACCGGAATAGTCCAGAGCCGTACCCGCCTTCTGCGTCAGCCCTGCGGGAGATCATCGCCCGCTTCTCCCTGGAGGACATCTGGCGAGAGCAGAACCCAGGGGCATCAGACGGTTTCACCTACGTCAGGGTGAGAGCCGGTCTGGTGTCCCACTCCCGGATCGACAGACTATATATATCTAGTCACTATATGTCACGAGTCGGTTCTTGTGCCATTAGGCTGGCTCCGTTCACAGACCACAACTGTGTGTCTGTGACAGTGGCGCTAACGCCAACAGCGCCACGAGCCGCCTATTGGCACTTCAACAATGCTTTGTTGAAGGACCAGGGGCTCGTGACATTGATCCGGGAGTTTTGGACGGACTGGAGGGGTTGCAAGGGGGACTTTGCCACGTTAAAACTGTGGTGGGACGTGGGCAAGGTTCATTTGCGACTTCTGTGTCAGGAATATACCAAGGGTGCGAGTGGGCAGCGCGAAGCTGAGTTGGAGTCACTCCGGGGGGAGGTACTCCATCTGGAGCAGAGGCTGTTCACTTGTAGGGACCAATCCCTGCAGAGCGAGTATGTAGAGAGGAAGGGTGTCCTCTGTGACCTGGAATGACACCAGGCCAAGGGGGCATACGTGCGCAGCCGCTTAGGTTTTCTCAAAGATCTAGACCGCGGCTCGCGCCTCTTCTACTCACTGGAGAAAAAGGGGGGTAACAGTAGGCACATCACCTGTCTTCTAGATGAAGACGGTGCCCCCCTTACAGATCCGGAGAGTATCCGGGATAGAGCCCGGAACTTTTATAAAGATCTTTACTCTCCGGATCCCATTTCTCCAGACGCCTGCAGGGTGCTATGGGAGGGGCTCCCCACAGTCAGTGAGGGTGTAAGAGAGCGGCTTGATATACCACTATCTTTTCAAGAGCTCTCTGAAGCCCTCCGTGCCATGTCCTGTGAGAAGTCTCCAGGACTGGACGGACTGACTGTAGAGTTTTTCCAATTTTTCTGGGAGACTCTGGGACCTGATTTCCATCTGGTCCTTGGGGAAGCCCTGGAGACCGGGGAGATGCCCCTGTCTTGTCGCAGGGCAGTACTTGCCCTGCTGCCCAAAAAGGGGGATCTCTGGCTTATTAAGAACTGGCGACCGGTCTCTCTGCTCAGCACGGACTACAAGATTGTAGCTAAAGCCATCTCGCTTAGACTTGGGTCTGTGCTGGCAGAATTGGTTCACCCTGACCAGTCCTATGCGATCCCGGGCCGGACTATCTTTGATAGTATCTTTCTGGTCCGGGATCTATTGCATTATTCTCGCAGGACTGGTCTGTCACTCGCCTTTCTCTCTTTAGATCAAGAGAAGGCGCTTGACAGGGTGGACCATGGTTACCTCATAGCCACTCTGCAAGCGTACGGCTTTGGCCCACAGTTTGTGGGCTTTATAAGAACGCTGTACGCCTCTGCAGAGTGTTTACTTAAAATCAATTGGTCCCTAACAGCACCTTTGGTATTTGGACGAGGGGTGCGTCAAGGATGTCCCTTGTCTGGACAGTTATATGCACTGGCCATTGAGCCTTTCCTCTGCCTACTGAGGAAAAGGCTCACAGGGCTGGTGCTAAAAGATCCAGACATGCGGATTGTCCTTTCAGCTTATGCTGACGATGTGCTCCTCGTGGCCCAGGATCCAGTTGATCTTGAGCTGGCAAAACAGTGCCAGGAGGTATATTCAGCTGCCTCCTCCGCTCAGATCAACTGGTCCAAATGCACAGGCCTTTTAGAGGGTAATTTACAGGTAGACTCTTTGCCTCCCACGTTTCGTGACATCACGTGGGAGGCAGATGTCATTAAATATCTGGGGGTCTACCTGTCCGCTGCGGACGCTTCCGTCCCAGACAACTGGAGGGAGTTAGAGGGCAGTGTCCTCTCTCGTCTGGGACGATGGAGGGGTCTAGCAAAAATGCTTTCCCTTAGGGGGCGGACTCTAGTGGTGAATCAGCTGGTGGCTTCTCAGATCTGGCACCGGCTGATTTGTCTGAGTCCGACCCCTGAGTTTGTCACCAATATCCAGAGAAATTTGTTAGATTTCCTCTGGATGGGAAGGCATTGGGTCTCTGCAGGGGTGGCAAGTCTGCCTTTGGTGGAGGGTGGACAGGGAGTAGTTTGTGTGTGCTCCCAGTTGTCCACCTTCCGCCTTCAGTATCTGCAGAGATACCTATATGCAGATCCCTCTCCGCAGTGGTGCGCACTGGCATCCAGCTTTTATCGCCAGTTGCGCAACCTGGGGTATGACCGGCAATTATTTCTGATCAGGCCCGAGGGGTTTGGGAGAGACCTCTCTGTGTTGCCGGCATACTACCAGGAAACCCTCAAGGCCTGGAGCATGGTCTCCGTGACCAGGCAGGGCGTGCCTTTGGGGGATGAAATATTCACGGAGCCCCTGCTATTTAATGCAGCAGTGGGGGCTCCAATGTTACAGTCCCCCAATATCATCCGCCGCCTTAGTCATGCACGGATGACCCGAGTCGGGGATCTCCTGGAATACGGGCGTTCTGATTGGGTGTCACCCCAGGAGCTTGCGCTCCGTTTGGGATATGTGACGCCCAAAGTCTCAGGGCGCTTGCTCCAGGAGATTAGAGATGCCATCTCCCCCGACTCGCACACCTTCCTTCGCGGGGCTTTGCAGGCCGGAGTGCCACATGCACCTTTCAACACCCCTTCTCCGGCTGTTTGCATTGGACACAAGCCCCGTGTTTCCCCTCAGGCTCCTCCTGTCCCCAACCTCTCGAGGTTGAGGGACATACCCTCGGCATGCTTTCGCGGCATGCCGAGGAAGAGCTTATATTCTCTCGTGCTCCATACAGTGCACTTCCTTGCCCTCGTGACCCATCCCGATACCATCTGGAGGCGGGTCCTACCAGCTGACGAGGGAACTTTATTCTGATTTAGTTCCACGACCCACCGGGGACTTGAGTTGGAGAGTGCTCCATGGTGCACTGAGCACGGGAGAGTACTTAGCTAAATTCACGGACTCTCCCTCCACTTGTCCATTCTGTGGCAAGGGAGAGTCCGTGTATCATGTTTATTTTAGTTGCGCCAGACTGCAGCCCTCTTGTCACTCTTGAGGGGCCTCCTCCTGCAGTTCTGGCTGCATTTCTCCCCTCACATTTTTATTTTTGGGCGCCCAGTGTCCCGGGGCAATAAGGCCAGGGACCTCCTCGTCAACCTGCTCCTGGCATTAGCCAAGTTGGCTATATATAAGTCCAGGAAGCAGTGTTTGATAGGGGGGGTTCCCTTGTCACCTGAGGCCATGTTCCGGGTGCTGGTGCGCTCCCGTATCCGGGCAGAGTACCACCTGGCTTTGTCTACTGGGGGAATGGATGAGTTTGTCTCCCAGTGGGCTGTAGATGGTGTGCTCTGCTCGGTATCCCCCCATCCGGTTTCTTTTTCTTTCAACCTCCTAATATGATTTTTATTTAGTTTACAGAAAATGTTTTCTCATAATTTTAAAATACACTGTGCCCACTTGCCCAGTCAGTGCCACCACTCATATCTGGTGTAGCAGTCAGCAGTGCACATTTAAACAAAGAATACAATTTTGACTGTAATACATTGAATAGCAGTTACTTGTCTGCAAGCGTCTGTGTCAGACCTACAGCATCTACTATGCCAACTTCTGCAATTGCATAGTGCCACCCATATCTGTTGTCACAATAGCTTGCACGCATAGTACCAATCTGTCAAAACCTGTAATGATGAATGAGGTCTAGAGTAGCCTGGTTCCCTTATCCTCTACAGGTTGAGACCTAATGTTTGGGTGACTCCAGACCAACACATGAGTACAAGCAGCACACAAACTCAAAGCCGCCATCCTCCTCCTGGTCCAGCATCATCAGCCACATCAACCACTGCTGTCCTCCTTGCCCCCTCTCAACCATCCGCCACTCCGTCTCTCGCCTTGAGCAGTTCCTGCTCATCTTCCAATAGTCAGGTGCCTGTAAAGGACATGTTTGAGCGTAAGAAGCTAATGTCACAAAGTGCCCCAAATTTAAAGTGATACGACCAACTAAGCATCTTTTTCCATCTCCTGGTCCCAAAAATCCAGGCCTTATACACGCCCCCTGATAGGTCACATAACAAGTATTAAACTGATAAGAGTAGTACTTACAAACACGCCAATCCTATATGGTGGCACCTTTGATTGCACGCGCCGTGCACCAAATTTGAAGTGATACGACCAACCAAGCATCTTTTTCCATCTCCCGGTTCTAAAAGTCCAGGCCTTATACACGCCCCCTGATAGGTGACGTAACAGGTATTAAACTGATAAGAGTAGTACTTACAAACACGCCACTCCTATATGGTGGCACCTTTGATTGCACGTGCCGTGCCCCAAAATTGAAGTGATACGACCAACCAAGCATCTTTTTCCATCTCCCGGTTCTAAAAATCCAGGCCTAATACAAACCCCCTGATAGGTGCTGTAACAGGTATTAAACTGATAAGAGTAGTACTTACAAACACGCCACTCCTATATGGTGGCAACTTTGATTGCACGCGCCATGCCCCAAATTTGAGGTGATACGACCCACCAAGCGTCTTTTTCCATCTCCTAGTTCCAAAAATCCAGGCCTTATACACGTCCCTTGATAGGTGCTGTAACAGGTACTAAACTGATAAGAGTAGTACTACTTAACACACCTTATAATAATGCAGAGTGAGGCAACGCAGTGAGAGGAGTCTGAAGAAGAGGAGTCAGAGGAGGAAGGTGGCTTTGAGGAGGTTAAAGACCAAACACAGCAGGCGTCCCTGGGGGCTTTTTGTCACCTTTCAGTGACCCTTGGTGGCTGGGTGGAGGAAGAGACCTTCAATGACATCAGTGAGGACAAGGAACGGGACATGGCTAGCTTGGTATCCAACCTTCTGCAAATGGGGAGTTAGCGGTTGTGCAAATGGACTGTTTGTGGTTGTTTGCGGTGCGTTAAACGGGTAGTTTAGTCTGTCACTGTGAAGCGGGCCTAACCCTTACACTACCTGATCGATACAACATCATACCTGATGTTTTAAAGCACGTTATTCCAAACAATTTAGGAATGTTAGGTAATTTATGCCCTTTATGGCTTAAAACCAGACTCTGCATCAACTATGTAATTTTCAGTGGGAGTTTTGCCATGGATCCCCCTCCGGCATGACACAGTCCAGGTGTTAGTCCCCTTGAAACAACTTTCCCATCACTATTGTGGCCAGAAAGAGTGACTGTGGGTTTTAAAATCCGCCTGCCCTTTGAAGTCTATGGCGGTTCGCCGGGTTCGCCTGTTCGCAAACATTTGCGACGGTTCCCGTTCGCAGTTTGCGAACCGAAAATTTTATGTTCGCGACATCACTATGTGTGAGGCCTATTGCATCTAGTCTGATAACTTTTGCCAGTGCACAGTGACACTCATATCTAGTGCCACCGTAGTTTGCAGTGGAATAAAACAACACTTTTTTTACTGTAATCGATTGAATATCATTAGCCTGCCTACAGGCGTGTGTGTGAGGCCTATTGCATCTAGTGTGCCAACTTTTGCCAGTGCACAGTGACACTCATATCTAGTGTAACCGTAGTGTGCAGTGAAATAAAACAACCCTATTTTACTGTAATCGATTGAATATCAGTAGCCTGCCTAAAGGCGTGTGTGTGAGGCCTATTGCATCTAGTCTGCCAACTTTTGCCAGTGCGCAGTGACACTTATATCTAGTGCCACTGTAGTGTGCAGTGAAATAAAACAACCCTTTTTTTACTGTAATCAATTGATTATCAGGACCCTGCCTACAGGCGTGTGTGTGAGGCCTATTGCATCTAGTCTGCCAACTTTTGCCTGTGCGCAGTGACACTCATATCTGGTGTCACAGTTAGTGATGTCGCGAACATAAAGTTTTCAGTTCGCGAACCGCGAACACGAAGCTCCGCAAATGTTCGCGAACTGGCGAACATCAGCGAACCGCCATAGACTTCAATGGGCAGGCGAATTTTAAAACCCACAGTCACTCTTTCTGGCCACAATAGTGATGGGAAAGTTGTTTCAACGGGACTAACACCAGGACTTTGGCATGCCGGAGGGGGATCCATGGCAAAACTCCCATGGAAAATTACATAGTTGATGCAGAGTCTGGTTTTAAGCCATAAAGGGCATAAATTACCTAACATTCCTAAATTGTTTGGAATAACCTGCTTTAAAACATCAGGTATGATGTTGTATCGATCAGGTAGTGTAAGGGTTAGGCCCGCTTCACAGTGACCGACCAAACTCCCCGTTTAACGCACCGCAAACAACCACAAACAGTCCATTTGCACAACCGCAAACTCCCCATTTGCACAAGGTTGGATACCAAGCTAGCCATGTCCCGTTCCTTGTCCTCACTGATGTCATTGAAGGTCTCTTCCTCCACCCAGCCACGTACAACACCAAGGGTCCCCAAAAGGTGACAACAAGCCCCCTGGGACGCCTACTGTGTTTGGTCTTCCACCTCCTCAAAGCCACCTTCCTCCTCTGACTCCTCTTCTTCAGACTCCTCTCACTGCATTGCCTCTCTCTGCATTATTATAAGGTGTGTTAAGTAGTACTCTTATCAGTTTAATACTTGTTACGTCACCTATCAAGGGGCGTGTATAAGGCCTCGATTTTTAGAACCAGGAGATGGAAAAAGATGCTTTGTTGGTCGTATCACTTCAATTTTGGGGCACAGCACGTGCAGTCAAAGGTGCCACCAGATAGGAGTGGCGTGTTTGTAAGTACTACTCTTATCAGTTTAATACTTGTTACGTCACCTATCAGGGGGCGTGTATAACGCCTGGATTTTTAGAACCAGGAGATGGAAAAAGATGCTTTGTTGGTCGTATCACTTCAATTTTGGGGCACGGCACGTGCAGTCAAAGGTGCCACCAGATAGGAGTGGCGTGTTTGTAAGTACTACTCTTATCAGTTTAATACTTGTTACGTCACCTATCAGGGGGCGTGTATAACGCCTGGATTTTTAGAACCAGGAGATGGAAAAAGATGCTTTGTTGGTTGTATCACTTTAATTTTGGGGCACGGCACGTGCAGTCAAAGGTGCCACCATATAGGAGTGGCGTGTTTGTAAGTACTACTCTTATCAGTTTAATACTTGTTATGTGACCTATCAGGGGGCGTGTATAAGGCCTGGATTTTTAGAACCAGGAGATGGAAAAAGATGCTTTGTTGGTCGTATCACTTCAATTTTGGGGCACTTTGTGACATTAGCTTCTTACTCTCAAACATGTCCTTTACAGGCACCTGACTATGGGCAGATGAGCAGGAACTGCTCAAGGCGAGAGACGGAGTGGCGGATGGTTGAGAGGGGGCAAGGAGGACAGCAGTGGTTGATGTGGCTTATGATGCTGCTCCAGGAGGAGGATGGCGGCTTTGAGTTTGTGTGCTGCTTGTACTCATGTGTTGGTCTGGAGTCACCCAAACATTAGGTCTCAACCTGTAGAGGATAAGGGAACCAGGCTACTCTAGACCTCATTCATCATTACAGTTTTTGACAGATTGGTACTATGCGTGCAAGCTACTGTGACAACAGATATGAGTGGCACTGTGCACTTGCAGAAGTTGGTAGAGTAGACACTGTAGGTCTGACACACACGCTTGCAGACAACTAACTGCTATGCAATCTATTACAGTACAATTTTTTTGTTTTTGTTTTAAATGTACACTACTGTTACACCACATATGAGTGGTGTGTTAAGTAGTACTACTCCTATCATTTTAATCCCTGTTATGTGCCTTTTTTGGGGGTTTGGTTGTTGAAGCCACAGTGCAGCACCAGAGGCCAGAAAAATTAGGCATGTACACATGCCTGAAAAATTAGGTATTGTTGATCTTGCAGCGAGCAGAGAAGAAGGTAGGCCTGATTCAACGCCCCATCCCTGCATATCCACACTCAGAGATTGAGGGGGCGACCCTTACAAGGCCACGGGCCGGAGATATAAAGGGGGGCAATCCCAAATAAGCACACAAGCGAGGACAAAGGTAGTGAAGGGGATATAGAGGCCCATGGACTGACGGTCGCCATCTTGGCAGGAAAAGAGCCCAGCAATTAAGCGATACTGACCCAGCACAGGCAGCTACTTGAGTCAAACCCTGTACAATTACACCTTAATAAAGCTGAAACATGCAGCAGCAGGGATTCTAAATGGCGACACGGGGACAAGGAGGCTAACAGCCCCCACAGTCTCTGCACCACTCTTTTTAACAGATAACCCAAGGGGCTAACCAGGGACCTTGCCCACAAAAAAAAAGCAGAATTTTATTGGAGGAATTATTAGTGTCTTTACCCCCCAAGAGAGGACATAATATACGGTATCTTTAGACTACCTGATGGCCAAACCTCCTTTAGCCCCAATGCTATCCAAGAAACATTTCAAAACTTCAATCAGACCATATATTCATCCCAATCCCGCTGCAGCGGATCTGACATAGAGTACTTCCTACTACAGCAAGAAGTCCACAAAATATCTGTACCTCAATTGGACAGCTTGAACCTAGACATATCCCAAGAGGAAGTTAAATCTACAATCCAAGATCTTAAATTTGGCAAGTCCCCAGGGCCAGACGGTTTTACTCATCTGTACTATAAGAAATTTGAGCCCTTGCTTACCCCCGCACCTAACATCTTTGTTTAACGCTATACTAAATGGAGAACCTATGACCCCTTAATTGAATCAGGCCGACCTCATAGTCTTTCCAAAAGAGGGTAGGGACCCGAATCTCAAACTGTATTACAAGGCAGCGCAGCTGGCTTTCATTCCTCTGGCGCATTCTCCAAAACACATCAGCCGCTCTGGGTATTTATGGAAAATGTAAGCATGTCACCTTATACATGGGATACAGTAATATGGATTCCAGGCCTGTATACTTTTTTGAGAAACT